>PVIR01035229.1:0-16627 GCA_004026965.1 Petromus typicus | reverse complement strand
TACACCTCTCAAAAAAAAGATCACAGAAATACAGGCTAGATAACACATCTTCTGATAAGATTAGCATTGTTCACTGTTCCATAGTACTAAGATTAAGTAAAAAGACTCATAACTACTTTGATTAATCTTCCAAAAACTAGTTTGTGAAGTACTTAACCCTGCCTCTAAGATGTTAGTTCATATAACTGCTCCAGCAGTACCCACTTGCAGAATAAATGAATGTCAAATTTGTAAGAGGCATTGTTTTTCTGATTTTTGGAAAAGGAAACAACTTTTTCAAGTGTTAATTTTTAAAATTAACAATCTTAAGCAAATAAATGCACTAAAAAAAATGTGCTATTTTAGAGAAGCCATGGCAGAAATCACTGTGACTAAACTTTTAGCTTTTCTAGGCTTATACTCCATTACCATACGTTATAAGTAAAATAATAATCAATGAAATATGTGCCCATCACAGTACAAATCAAAACAAAAAGTGGCCATAACTACACTGTTCAACGGGAATGTTTCAACTCACTGCTTTATATCCAAAAGAAACCTCAGCTCCTCCCAAGGTGACTTTGAGCCTAAGAATTTGGGAATGCAATCATTATTTAGTATACTGATAGTCATTTGCATATTAAAGATTTTTATTTTGAAAAAATTCTATACTTAATTCATCTAAATGATAAGTGGTCTTGAAATATCAGTTCCTTGAGGACAGGGAGCTGCATAATGTATAGAATATATTGAAGTTGTTCCATCAATAGTATTTCAGCTTCTGATAAACCAATATAATTTTTAAATGTCAGCTAACAGGAGCAGAAATAACGTAATTTTTTTAAACTGTAAAAAATGCACACTAAAGCTCCCTACTAAATCGAAAGATTCAGTAATACACTCAAGTACAGTATAACTGTGGTAAAACTAGTGACTCTATCTAACTGCACGTTTAGAAATAAATGATGATAAAAATAGGAAAATAAAATATTTATGTAGTAATGTCATTTACGAAGCGTGCACTCCCTAACGTACGAGGAAAAAGAAACCAACCCTCAGCAAACGTAGTACGAGAAATGATGGGGAGCCTGGCATATATCAAGTCACTCGAATACTTAACATTACTTCACTTGACCATCACAGCAACCTTGTGGCTTAATTTTATGAATGGGAAAAAATTCAGGATCAAAGGTTAAGCAATTTGCCCAAGGTCACTCCAATAATCGACGGCACAGCTATACCTAGAACTGTGCACTTCACCTGACCCTTTCCACTACATTACCCCGCCTCCAAACCTTGGCATTATAGAAAAGGAGGGACCAGACTCAAGCGTAACCCGCACTACTCCTCCCCTCCCAGGGAGGCGCAGGCTGGCCTTTCAACGCGTTCCTCAGCAGCTCGCCGGCCAGAAGGAAGTTGTGTCCGACAGGCAGGCCACTGGTCAATCCAGTAAAGTGCAAAGCTGACAGGCGCACCCCCCGTGGACCAGTGTGCATTTCCAGGAGCCCTCTCAGACCTGGTGCCGGCAAGACAGGTCTCCGAAACGTCTGATAGACCTCCCAGTGAGTTTCGCCCCCTCCCGGGCGCACGGAACGAGCTGGGAGGGAGCCAAAGGGCGGACGGACGGCCGCCTGAGCCGGCCATGTGTCCAGCCCGTCACGCCCGCTCCGCCCGGCCGGGCCAGAGGCCCAGCTCCGGTCAAAACGCAGAAGAAACCTTGGCAGCAGCCGCCACAACCACCACGCCAGACTGAGGCGCCCCGGCGTGGCACCGCCGTCAGGTCTCAGCCCCACCCCTCCAGCTGGGCTCCCTGGCGAGGCCGGTCGGCGGCTCCAGCCAGGCCCAGGGGACTCGGCCTGCCACATCCCGCCCGCCCGCCGCCGCAGCCACCTGGAGCGTCCTTACTTCATTGAGCTGGCGTTCGGCGGCCTCGCGCAGGGCTGGGTCCATGGTGCCCCGCAGGGCCTCGATAATTGTGTTGGGGTCCATCACGGCGCGGACTCGATCAAACCCAGGGCACGGGTGCTACTGGGCCAGGAATAGCGCCACACACTGCGCACATGGACCCGCCGCACTCCGCAGCGGCAACCGGCGCGAAAGGAAAGAGAAGCGCCAAGGCCCCGGATAGAGCCTCCTCGCTTCGGCGTGGAGGCGGGAGATGCTCCGGACACTTCCTGTCTGTGCGACCGCGGAGCACATTGGGAGTTGTAGTCCTCAGTTATTGAACGCGGTCCACGTGGCTGCCCCTCACAGCCTTGCTGCTCAAAAAAGAAAATCGTTCAAACGCCACGGAAAGAAAATGACAATCAAGTACGAAGGTTTCTTATCACATAACTAAGGAATGTATGATGCAGTTTGTTGCTAGTAACTATAATTCAAAATTGAAACTCTTTGAAAGCCAATTTGAGTTGTACGTCTAAATGGCTTAAAAATACTTATACTCTGGCTTCATTCCTTTAAGCATGTGTGCGCCCCTCGAGTGCGTCCTCTCTGATTTAACCTTTCCCACTCTTAAAAAAAATATTCGTACTATTTGACTTGGTAATCCCATTTCAGAGTCTTTATCCCGAGAATATATTGTGACACAATGAGCTTTACAATGAAAGGTATTTGTCACATTGGATATAGTTAATTACAAAATGTTGAAATTATAGCATTTTACTGAGTATCCAAATTCTAGTTAAGAATTTATATAATTTTTAAATATAAGGTTAAAGCATAATTCATATTAAAATTCACCTTTAAGACAATCAAAGAGAGTTTCTGAAAGGCTAAGTAACTTGCATAAGATCACTTTGGAAGAGGTTTAAACAGGTTTTCAACATCTATAATCTGTGTTTAAATTTTTCATTGCTCTGACATAGCCTCTTAAAAGAAATTTCCAACAATATGAAAATGGTTTAACAAATTACAAGAATTCAGTCAATTAAATACTTCACAATCATTAACACTCACAAATATTGCCACTCATATTAACATATGCCTGTACTTCCACTACCGAAAGACTGAGGCAGGAGAAGGGCATGAGGATATTTATGATATATATGAAACATGTTTATCTTGCAGCAACATTCTTTTTAATGAGGTTAAAATTTCCTATTATTTCCAAATGTACTTAGCTTTATAACTTGGAGAAAGACTGGAAAGCAAGGCTGGGAAATGAGAAGAATTTAATTTCTAGGACAAAATTTTGGCTCAATTGGTTAGGAATTTTGTAGGCATTCAGAGATTAGACCTTGAGAGTCAGTGCAGAAGATGAGAACACATCAAAACTGTGTCTGGTGGTGCATTCATGGACTGCCATGCTGCAAAATAAGGATGAAATGCTGGGCTAGAGTGTAGCATAGTGACGCCATGCCTACCTAGCAAACACAAAGTCCTGAGTCTGATTCCCAGGCAGGGAGGATGCTTGCATATCTCTGGCCAAAGCTTGAGTACCATCCTTTTGAAATCCATAAATAAACCATTATCTCATTAAGAGTGGGCTATCATTTCTCACCCACTAAGGCTAAGATTAAAATCAAGACTACTAAAACAAAAACAAGACTAAAACTATGACTTGTACCCCATTGAAACAATATTACCTAAGCAACTGTACTTATAATCCTATTGGTTGATTGTAGCTTTGTCTAACCTTGTGCCCAACCCTGGATTTTGTTCTGTAAGATTTCCTCTGTAAGTGGAGTTCTTAGGCCACTTCCTGTGTCCCCTCCTGTCTCTCTCAGGAGCGGCCTCTCCCTCAATAAAATTTTTTACTATTAACCTCGGACATTCCTCAGAATTCATTCTTTGATTTTGGGGAACATAAACTTGGCTCATCAAACATGTAATAGGATTGAGAATTACATCTATTCCCTTTATATATCACTTTTATGTTGATTATTATAAAACTCTATAAACTACTAAAAAGAATTATAATCCTTCAAATATAATTTATTAAATGTTAACTTATTTCCAGCTAACAAAAATGTAGAATGGCACACAGAAGCCTTTTCCCAGAGTAGTAATTTTGTAATATTAATATTGTACCTCTCATTTGTTTATTTAAAAAAATTATTTTTCTGATACTAGGAAGTGAACTCATGACCTTGCACTTGCCAGGCAGGCATGATGCCACTGAGCTAAATCCCTGGCCTGGTACCTCTTATTTGCCAGCTACTATGCCTGGAAGGGAGGTACAGTTGTTCCTGATTTACAACAAAGAATTCAGTGCTCAGATAGACTACTTATGTTATGCAGACATAAAAGCTTCTTGAGGGCCGGGGAGTTAGCTCAGTGGTTCCTGAGCCTGTCTTGCAAGCGCAAGGACCCGGATTCGATCCCCAGTAACCACATACCATACTGGGTGTGGAGACTCACGCCCAGCAGCAACCAGTACCACATACCACAGTGCCAGGCGTGGTGGCTCACGCCTGTAATCCCAGCACTCGGGAGGCAGAGGCAGGAGGATTGCTGTGATGAGAGTTTGAGGCTGAGTTTAGGGCCAGCCTGAACCACACAGCGAGACCCTGTCTCAAAAAACCTAAAAAAAAAAAAAAGTAAAAATAAAAGCTTCTTGAGTGTAATTTGTAAAAGCCTTTATTAATTCATTGTTATAATCTCCCATCCAAGCACTAACCAGGACTGACCCTGCTTAGCTTCTGAGATCAGACAAGAGGGGTCGTGGTCAGAATGGTATGGCTTGAGACAACACTATTATAATCTGTATAGTACTATGAATTTTTTTCTCTGCCCACTTCTCAGTCTGAGGGCCTAGAAAAGATAGCTAATAATGTATTCACTTTTTTATTCTTGCTTCTAATCACAAAGCTTGAATGTCTAGTAGTTCAATAAATATTTTATTTTAGCAAACAAATGAAGAAAAGAATTAATGAACTAGTACTGATTTCAAGTGGTTTAGCCAGAATTGAAAGCTTGTGCTTTAATTTTTAAAATTTTACTATTTTATTTTTTTAAATTGAAGTGTGAAACCAGAGCCTCATGTTTGCCACTAAATTATATCCCTAGCCCTTTTTTATTTTGAGACAGGATCCCACTAAGTTGTCCTCACTAAGTCTGGACTCAAACTTCCAATCTTTCTACCTTGGCCTTCTTAATAGCTGGGACTACGAGAAAGCATCATGCTGCTCAGCTCTACCTGTTAATTTCTACTTTAAAAATCCGTTAACAGGGCCGGGGAGTTAGCTCAGTGGTTCCGGCGCCTGTCTCGCAAGCGCAAGGACCTGGGTTCGATTCCCCGGTAACCACATAACAATACTGGGTGTGGAGACTCACCCCAGCAGCAACCAATACCACATACCACAGTGCCGGGCGTGGTGGCTCATGCCTGTAATCCCAGCACTCGGGAGGCAGAGGCAGGAGGATTGTGATGTGAGTTTGAGGCTGAGCTCAGGGCCAGCCTGAACCACAAAAGCGAGACCCTGTCTCAAAAAAAAAAAATCCGTTAACATTTTGGTAAATAATAACTTTAAAGATAAACCTGGGTAAAATCAACATTTAATGGTATTGAATTCTCTGCTCTATGAACATGGTATATATTTATAACTTTTCAAGTTTCTCTTAGTATTGTTAGGTTTTTGTTATTGTTGTTTTTTTTTTTGTTTGTTTTTGTTTTTTGTTCTTTTTTTTTTTTTTTTTAGACAGGGTTCCACTTTGTAGGTTAGGCTGGTCCTGAACTCAGCCTCAAACTCATAGCAATCCTCCTGCCTCTGCCTCCCAAATTCTGGGATTACAGACATCAGCCATCATGCCCAGTCTCTCTCATTTTTTATATTAGTAATTTCTTTATATTCTATTACATATTTCCAGTTCTGATAATTTTTAATTAAATGCCAACATTTGGTTTCAAACATCATGATCTTTATGTAGGTGAATAAGTTTTCATAGCTTTTTAAATGAATGTTATGCTTTGTTCTGAGGTCAATTAAATAGTTTAATGTTCAGTATGATACCTCAAAATCTTGATTATAACTTTTTAAATGTAAGTTATTTATTATTTACTATAGTGCTATTTTACTTTACAAATAAAATGTAGCCTTTGGGGGTTTCTATTGATTCCCCAAGTACTCTGGTTGGTAGGATCTATAGGGATCCAGCCCTGTCCGAGCTCTAAAATTGTTCTGCTGCAAGCTGCCTCCTTTTTATTTCTTTTTTTTTTTTTTTTGAAACATGCTCTCCATATATAGTTCAGATTGTTTTTGAACTCACTGTGCAGCTAGAATGGCCTCGAACTCCAAGCAATCCTCCTGCCTCACACTCCTGAGTGCTGGATTTACAGGCATGTACCACCACTCCTGGTTTAGCTGTTCTTTTTTCTATGATGTCAAAACATAATGAAGGGCCGGGGATTTAGCTCAGTGGTTCCGGCGCCTGTCTTGCAAGCACAAAGGCCCAGGTTTGATCCCCGGTAACCACATACCATACTGGGCGTGGAGACTCACGCCTAGCAGCAACCAGTACCACATACCACAGTACCGGGCATGGTGGCTCACGCCTGTAATCCCAGCATTCGGGAGGCAGAGGCAGGAGGATTGCTGTGATGTGAGTTGGAGGCTGAGCTCAGGGCCAACCTGAACTACAAGTAAGACCCTGTCTCAAAAAAAAAAGAAGAAGAAAAGAAAAGGGGCCAGGGGTTTAGCTCAGTGGTTCCAGCGCCTGTTTTGTAAGCGCAAGGACCTGGGTTCAATCCTCGGTAACCATATACCATACTGAGTGTGGAGACTTACACCCAGCAGCAACCAGTACCACATACCACAGTGCCAGGTGTGGTGCCTCACACCTATAATCCCAGCACTTGGGAGGCAGAGGCAGGAGGATTGCTATGATGTGAGTTGGAGGCTGAGCTCAGGGCCAGCCTGAACTACAAAGTGAGACTCTGTCTCAAAAAAACCTAAGAAAAATACCATAATGGCCAGGGACAAGGATTTAGCTCAGTGGTTCCTGTTGGACAAATGCAAGGTCCTGAGTTTGATCCCAGGTACAACCTACCACAATGCCAGGTGTGGTGGCTCACACTATAATCCCAGCACTTGGGAGAGGCAAGAGGCAAGAGGATTGCCATGAGTTCGAGGCTGACCTGGGGCACATAGTAAGCTCAGGGCCAGCCTGAAATAAAAGTAAGACCCTGTCTCAAAAAAAGAAAAAAAAAATTCAGGAAAAACATAATAGCCAGCAAAAGTTCAGGGATGCCTTGTAGATTTCTGGAGCTTTTTTTCTGTGTAGTCCTGAATGTGCAGAAACTACCCCATTATTTTCACCCATTTTATCCAGCTAAACTTCATACTATCCTGAGTCACAGCCCACAGAACTCTTTATGGGAACCTGTTCCTGTCCTGGGGTCTTCAGTGAGTGAACTCTCTGCAAGAAAGCTAGGAAACTATAAGACTTACCTCATCTGTCTCCTGTTCTCAAGCAACACAATCCTAATCTGTTTCTTTGTGGATGTCTACAAACTATTATTTCATATTTTTTGTCCAGTTATTCATAGCAGAGGCTGCTTACTCCATCATAGTTGGAAGATTAAAAAATCTTTTTAGTTGCTATAAAAAGAGCAACTAATTTTAATCTTCTTTTCTTTTTTTAAACTTATTTATTTGTGGTGCTGGGAGGGTGGGGGCAGGAATTTAGCTCAGTGGTGCAGCCACCTGCCTGGCAAGTATAAGGCCCTGAGTTCAATCCCTAGTTCCAAAAAAAAAATCAGAGGCTGGAGATTTAGCTCAGGTGGAGCCCTGCCTGCCCAACAAGCAAAGGTCCTGAGTTTGATTCCCAGTGTCAAAGAAAATCTAAACTACATATTTGTGTTGCTGGAAATCGAACCCAAGGTCTTATACACACTATGTTTTCTACCATTGGATTATATATCTGGTTAAATATTTTCTTTTAATCAGTATAAGTATTCAGGGTAACTATGAGGATAAAAAAGAGATATTATACATCAGGCTTGTTCTTTTAACTCAAAAGGGAAATTTTCTTTTTGCCTCCTTGCTCATAATGTGGATGAGATATGCTATTTACTTTGCAGAGTAGAAAGCCACTACAACAGGAAAATTCAAAGACTTCTTAAAACTCAAAATAAGGAATCAAATCATTTAAAAGTGGGCAAAAGTTCTGAACAGATATGCACATGGTGCTATATTTTGAATGTTTGTGCCCCCCAAATTAATATTAGTGTCGTCATCTTTATTATTTGAACCAGACAATCATTGGTACTTTACTCCAATGATTCTAAGGCATTTTATCAGTTTTCTCCTAGTAGTTACATATTTTCAGGTCTTAGACTAAAATTTTTTGTTTGTTTTGATACCAGAGATGAAACTCAGGACCTGTGCTTGAGAGGCAGACGCCATGCCACTGCGCTAAATCCCTGGCATCGTTAATATTTTAGAAAGATCACTTCAGTAGTGATTCAAAAGCTGACTTAAAAAATGCAATGCAAGAGCAGATAAACCATGTAAAAGTAAGCTGCAGAAGTCTAGGAGAGGCTGGGAATTTAGCTCGAGCGGTATATGATACCTTACAAGTCTAGGAGAGGTTGGGATATAGGTGCGGGAGGGGGCTTGAAGGAAGGATGGAAGTTGGAAAAAGAGAGGCAGAATCTATCATGTACAGGTACAAATTCCCTACAATGAATGTTATCATTATGCATGCCTAAAATGTACCAATAAATGTTTTGCTATAAAAAAAAAAGTCTAGGAGGAGGGTAATAACATACAAGTTGCAAGAGAGCTAGAGGATTGTTTTGGGAAGTAAGGTTCACAGGTCTCCTATGCCTCTTTGTACCTTTTAATGCCTGTTGACTACGGAATGACCAGTCGGTTCAGTCTATAGCCAACTTCATGCAACTTGATAGCTCCTCATTTCACACCTGCAGTTTACCTTTCATTTCCGGCTCAGACTTTTGCAATATCTATCTTGGGATTCCTGTGGCCACCTGTTCGGGTATTTACACATGTGTAACCTAGCAGCACTAGGCAGGTTTAAACCTTCCGAGACTGCCTTGGAATAAAATGGGAGTAGCTGGATAAAAGTTTCTGTCTTTTCCTCATGGATAGTTATGCGATACTTTTTTTTCTTTCTTTCTCTTTTTTCCATTCCTTTTTTTTTTTTTTAAGACAAGGTCTTCATGTGCAGTTCAGGCTGGCCTTGAACTCACTAATGCACTTAATGTAGCCAGGGTGTCCTTAAACTTGTAGTGATCCTATACATGATAATGAGAACTTCATACTTGTCTACAAGTGGGACCTGCCATGGATCACCTTTTCTAAGAACCTCACCTGTGCCCTGATGTGGTGGTGCATACCTATAATCCCAGCCAGTCAGGAGGCTTAGGCAGGAGAATCACAAGTTCAACCCAGCCTGGTAAGTCAGTGAGGACTTGTCTCAAACTAAATAAATGAAACCGGCCAGGGATGTTATCTCACTACTCCCTGGGTTC
Organism: Petromus typicus; assembly: GCA_004026965.1. NCBI lineage: Eukaryota > Metazoa > Chordata > Mammalia > Rodentia > Petromuridae > Petromus > Petromus typicus. The sequence goes on along the minus strand of PVIR01035229.1, from coordinate 7,215 downwards.
ATCCCCAATCACAAAATAAACAAGCAAACTGTAAGGGTAGCATTGCTTTAGAGCTTGAACAGAACTTTCAGTCATGGTCAGACCCTGATAGAAAGTGGGACCCTGACACCTGGACAAAGATATTTGGGTAGACAGGAATGAGAATCTTGAACCCTGGATTCTTCTAAGCCCTCCAGATGGGCAGAAGCAATCACTTCCTCTAGTAGGAAGAAAGACACTTCTCTGCAAAGATTCTGAAGCATATGCCTCACAAGATGTTTTTATCTTTGTTTTGAGACAGGTTTTTTTTATGCAGTTGTGGCTGGCTTTGAACTCATTATACATAATGAGTCCAAGCTGGCCTCAAACTCATGGTGATCCTCCTGCTTCCGTCTCCCAAATGCTGGAATTACAGACCTGTGCCACTATGTCCTGCTGTTTAAAGATGATTCTTGTCCTTAAAATTAACCCGTGCTACCCTTCGCTCCCTCCAGGCTCATCGTGATAATTTTGGTGAGTCCTCATCATAGCCTGGGAGGGGAAATATCTTTTTTTTTTTTTTTAAGTTTTTTGAGGCAGAGTCTCACTTTGTTGTTCAGGCTGGCCCTGAACTCACTACGTGGCCCCGAACTTGTGGCAGTCCTCCTGCGTGAGCCATCACTCCAGATGGAAATATTTTTCTTGTTCTGAGAGAAAGTAGATTACAAAAGGATTATGGTATGTGGCTCATATATCCCTGCAGATGCTGAAGGAATGCTAGAGAAGAGAGCAGAGTATAAGGTTACAGGGCTGACAGTTTATTGACAGGTCTGCCTCTAGGCTCGGAGTCAGTCTAGTAAGAACATACCTGGACCGGGTCTTGCTGGGAAAAGTGTTTTGAAACTTGAGCACAAGGAGCATATCAGTGTACGTTCTAGCAATTCTTAGTTGGCTTTGGTTTTGTGAAAAGAAAGGACCAAAGTGTTTTGTGATTGTTGTTGGGTTTTTTTTAAGTTTTTGTTTGTTTGTTTGAAACAGTCTTACTGTGTAATGCAGGCTGGCCTGGCTTTGCTCTCATTATGTAGCCCAAGCTAACCACAAAGTCTGGTTGATTTCTCCTGCCCCCTGCCTCAGTCTCTTGAGTGCTGGGATAATAGGCATTCACCACCACGCCTGGCCTAGGCCTTTGTGTTTTATGACAAAGAGCAAGCATCACAAAGGGCAAACACAGAATCCAGGCCGACAGGATTTGTCATATGAATACCAACCAGACCGTCTTGTCCATCCAAGAGCTTAAATAATGGGTCTATTAATGGATGGCCATAATCATAGGGGTAGAGGCTACCTATGGCCCAGCATTCTGGGCTCCTTCTAGCCAAGACTTATCTGGCTATTGCCCAACCCTCCAGTGGAGAGACCAGTCAACCACATCGGGTCACATCGAGTCTGATACTAATCAGACTCATTCTTTCTTTGAGTAAGCAGCATTGGTTCTTACTAGGATTGACAACTACTCTATGAAGCTATTACTACCTGTAGTGCCTCTGCTGGTACCACTATTTTAGTACTTCTTCCTATAATTTCTTGGGCTTAGTTCTGGTGATTGAATCCAAGGTCTTGCACATGGTAGGAATATGCTTGACCACAGAGCTGCATTCCCATCTGAATACTTACAGAATTTCTGACCTGCTGTAATGGGATCCCATACAACATTGTCTCAGGATACTGACTCTATAAGAACAAGAAGTACTACAGTGAAAATCTCCATTGGTATTCCCGGATTCCCCAGCATCCTAAAGCTGCTGCTAAATGTATATACAGTCGGGCTGGGGATATGGCTCAGTGGTTCTGGCGCCTGTCTTGCAAGTGCAAGGACCAGGGTTCGATCGACCAGGGTTCGATCCCCAGTAACCACATAACAATACTGGGCATGGAGACTCACCCCAGCAGCAATCAGTACCACATACCACAGTGCCGGGCGTGGTGGCTCACGCCTGTAATCTCAGTACTTGGGAGGCAGAGGCAGGAGGATTGCTGTGATGTGAGTCTGAGGCTGAGCTCTGGGCCAGCCTGAACCACAAAGTGAGACCCTGTCTAAAAAAAATAATAAATAAATAAATAAATGTATATACAGATATCTGTTAAAATCTCACCTTAGAAATCAGCTTGAACATAGCACCCTGTGTGTTTGGGGTATTATCCTCTAGGATCTATTTATGCACTGGACTAATGTTGACATAAACTCCAAATGTCTAGAATACAAGGGCCAGGGCACAGATAAGAGGATTTGCTCTGCCCGCTTGGGATACGGAACTTGAATTTGAAGCTAGTTTCCACCTTGGTCACTTTGAACTTATGTCAATAAACTGCAGACAAAAGAGGAATTGCTGTCAGGGGAAGAAAAATCAACACTTATTACATAGTGGCTCTATATGTGGTGACGGTGATGAGCATCTAAGTTTAGCAACCACAGCCTGAACAGGGTGAGGAAACTACGGGCCAACCTCCATTCTGTATAAAGGTCTGCCTCTAGGCAAGTAACCAAGATTATCCAAAGTATTGGCTAAGGACGAGGGAACCTCATGGAGATTATAAATGTATCTGTGTGTATGTGGCATAGATTGTATTGTTAAACTCTTGTGCTGTGTGAATAAGAATGTTCTTTGTCCCAAATGTATAATAAATATTGGGAAATAGGAAGAAAATGCTCTAATAAGAGGAGAACAAGAGAGGGGGAAGGGAAGAGAGGTTGACGTTGGGGGAATGGGAAAAAAAAAGAAATAGCAAAATATATCACATACAGGTAAAATTCCCTATGATGAATGCTAGCATCATATGGGTTTTGTTTTTAAAAATGTCCTTCTAAAATATATAATGGTCCTTGGGATATGGGAAGAAATGTTCAGATTTGGAAGGGGAATAAGGGAGAAAAGAGAGACAATGGAAGGAAGGGACAAGAAAAAATGTGAATATATAAGGAAAACTTGGAAACAAAGGTTGTGTACCTAGGGAGAGGAGGGGGCTTGAGAGGGATAAAATAAAATAAAATTTATTTTTAAAAAGTATCAATACTTGGGCCGGGGAGTTAGCTCAGTGGTTCCAGTGCCTGTTTTACAAGTGCAAGGACCCGGGTTTGATCCCCGGTAACCACATACCATACTGGGTGTGGAGACTCACCCAGCAACAACCAGTACCACATACCACAGTGCCGGGCGTGGTGGCTCACGCCTGTAATCCCAGCACTTGGGAGGCAGAGGCAGGAGGATTGTTGTGATGTGAGTTGGAGGCTGAGCTCAGGGCCAGCCTGAACCACAAAAGCGAGACCCTGTCTCAAAAAACCTAAAAATAAATAAATAAATAAAAAAGTATCAATACTTGTTTTGCTATTTTTAAAAAATGTCCTTTGCCTCTAACTTAGGAGTCACATACTTCCCTTAATACCCACAAAACTGGTTTGCTCTTCTTCCTTTTTTTTTTTTTTTTTGAGACAGGATCTTGCTTTTATAGTTTAGACTGGCCCTGAGCTCACTATGCAGCCCAGGCAAGCCTCGAACTCACAACAATTGTCTTGTCTCTGCCTCCTGAGTGCTGGGATTACAGGCAGGAACCACCATGCCTGGCACTTTGGTATATAGTACTGACTGCTGATGGGTATGAATCACCACACCTGGCATTGTGGTATGAGATTACTGGGGATCGAACTTGGGACTTTGCACTTGCAAGGCAAATGCCAAAACCACTGAGCTAAATCCTTGGCCTGCTTTTCCTCTCTTTGCAATGGTTAACTTGCAATAGTCTTTGACACTTATGCAACCTGTGGGACCAAGGCTGTTGTTTCCCACCACAGGGCTTCTCTGAGGTGATACCTCAGTTTACCTACAGAAGTACATGTGGTTCTTCTGCATGCCCACCTTGGGGGAAGTTAACATTCTGAGCTAACCCCTTCATCAGTGGAAAATGAGAACTGATCTTTCTCTTCTCTTCTCTAACCCCAAGATCTATTTTATCAATCTGCTCAAAATCAAGACCCTTAACATGGATAGTAGTAGAAGACTAAAAGTCTTGTCCTTGAGCTTGTTCTTTTTCCTTCCTAGTTTCACTCCACCTGCACCTCATTCCTGCCCTCTAGAATTATACATCCAAATAAATTGAGGGTATTATGTCTTAAATTCTACTTTTTTGGGGAAACCTAGATTGTGGCAATGGAACATTAGACAGTGGTGAGATGACTTGTAAAGTTGTAAGTCTAGGAGAGTTGGAGATGGTGATGCCGTCAGAAGTCTGTAATGCAGCAGGAGGAGAATATCTGCTAGTGTGGACATTGATTTGGAAATCTTGTGATCCTCTGTGTAAAAAAGTGAGATGCTAACCCATTGATCAGGTAAAGTCTAAATGTTCTATTCAACAAGCACAGATTGGAATTCAATAGTGTACAAACCAGCTTTGTTTTGTTTTGATCAGTGCTAAGGATGGAACCTGAGGCCTTGTGTGTGCTAAGCAAACCTCTACCATTCACTAAATCACTACCTCAGCCCCATGCTGTCGTTTTCTTCCTCTTCCTCTTCTGCTTGTTCTCCTCCTCCTCCTCCTTCTTCTTGCCCTGTTCTTAAATGTAACTGGCACTATGAAAGGAATAAGACCCGAGAAATGCAGAGAAGACAAGTCTTGTATCAATAGAAGCAGGAGATAATTACGTAGTTTTCTGCTCATGGTTCTGTGCTTTCCTCTGCTGTGAAGGAGATGAGAGTGGAAATGTCTTTAACTCAAGATACCTTTAATCCAATAAAGATGATGTTTTGCGCAGTAGAACCGAGAGTGAGAAATATTCTTAAGAGAAGTAGAAAAGGGGCCTCTGAGAAGAAAGAGACATCACTTGCTGGTAAGCTCTCAAGCTGGCTGGAGGAGGAGGATCGGAAGCAGGCTCCCAGGAGCATGGATGATGACACTGAGGACAGAACATTCCAAGCAGAGGAGATGACAAAGGTACAGATATGGGAGAGAGTGATTTGGAGAATGAGATAGGATGTTGGTTAGAAAGATCACCTCATTTTCAATGATAGAGGTTTATCCCAAGGTTATTGCTTTTCTTTTCTTTTCTTTTCTTTTGAGACAGGGTATCGCTTTGTAGTTCAGGCTGGCCCTGAGCTCAGCCTCCAACTCACATCACAGCAATCCTCCTGCCTCTGCCTCCCGAGTGCTAGGATTACAGGCATGAGCCACCACACCCGGCACTGTGGTATGTGGTACTGGTTGCTGCTGGGCGTGAGTCTCCACGCCCAGTATTGTATATGGTTACCGTGGATCAAACCTGGGCCCTTGCACTTGCAAGACAGGCGCCGGAACCACTGAGCTAAATCCCAGCCCTATCCCAAGGTTATGTGGGACAATAAAGAAGCCAGGAATGGAGATCATGTACATATGTAGCCTTACAAGGTATAAATTCAGTCTCGACCAGGGAGGGTGCAACTCCAAGGAGCGCAGCTGCCTGTATTCCTCCCTCTGGCTGTCACGGTCTAAAATGCCCCTGCCCTGCCACCTCTCTTGATGTTTCTGAATCCTTGAAGCTTCTGTCTGCCTCTGGTTGTAGCTGCATCCCAGCTAATGGTATGGAGTTTTCTCTGAGTGCCATTCAACTTCTGAGCCTGCTATTAACGGCCGCCTGGGTCTCAAATTCAATCATTTTTCCTTTTTTTTAATGATATGAGCCTTGCATATACTAGCCAAGTACTCTACCACTGAACTACAGCTCCAGATATTTCTATTTTTCATTTTGACACAAGATCTCATTAAGTTGCCAGGATTTGTTATTCATATGCCTTAACCTGCCAAGTAGCTGGAATTCTAAGCATGGTCACTGCGTCCAGCTGAAATTTAATTCTTGCAAGAGAACACTTGATGAGTCTGGTTAATTATTGTCATTGCTACTGAGCAACTCTCTTGGGTAATTGGGCAGACTATGAATAGACTCTCTTAGGTCAATTAGATGTGTGAAAGGTGACAGTATCCTGTAGTGTAAAACAAAATGAACTCAGAGGGAGCTGGAAGTGGAAGTCATTGTGCCAGTACTGGGCATAGCAAGTAAAGCAACTAGCCTGATCTTAGGTGTAGCAAAGAATGAATCTGGGCCAAGAAAATGAGGGGTATAATGAGGGATATAAGTTCAAAGACAAGTCATTGAGATTTATTTGAGTAGGTTAATAGTTCTTGACTCTTTATGCTTTTTTTCTGTAATTTCTCCTTCACTTATTTCAGATTGAAATAAGCATGTTGTGTTGGTGACTCAAATGCCACCACATTTTTGCCATCAAAAATGGAAATTCCCTGGAATAATCTAACCAGCCTCAATCTCTGTCTGGCACTCAGTTAAGATGCCAGAGCATTTGGCTGGTGTATAGCTCAGTGGTATAGTGCTTGCCTAGCTACACAAAGCTCTGGGCTCAATCTATAGCACTGAGGGAAAAAAAAGTATTAATTTTATGAGATGGAAAAAATATGGAGCTTGCCCGGCATGGTGACTCCTGTCTGTAATTCCAGCACTTGGGAGGCAGAGACAGGAGGACTGCTGTGAGTTCGAGGCTTGCTTGGGATACATAGTGAGTTCAGGGCCAGCCTGAATTATAAAGTGAGACCCTGTTTCAAAAAAAAAAAAAGAAAGAAAAGAAATATATGGAGCTGGGCATGCTGGGCCAGCATTGGGGAAGTTGAGACAAGAGGGTCCAGCTCAGCCTGAACTACATAGTGAGACCCTGTTTCAAAAAAAAAAGAAATACAAAACCTGAAAGGCAGAGAAACTCCATAGTTAGGATCTTAAATGGCTCCCATAAAAGTTTGGTCCCCATCTTTGCACTCCTGGGAGGTGGCAGAAACTTTAAGCGGTGGGCACGAGTGGCAGAGCTCTAGGTGGGTTACTAGTGGCACGACTTTGAAGGGAACAGCAGGACTTCGGCCCCTCCTCTTCTTTACTTTCATTTCTTGGCCATGAACTGAACAGTTGCTATATCAGGAGCTCTGTTTTGAAATTTAATTTATAGGGGCCGGGGAGTTAGCTCAGTGGTTCTGGCGCCTGTCTTGCAAGCACAAGGGCCCGGGTTCGATTCCCCGGTAACCACATAACAATACTGGGTGTGGAGACCCACACCCAGCAGCAATCAGTACCACATACCACAGTGCCGGGCGTGGTGGCTCACGCCTGTAATCCCAGCACTCGGGAGGCAGAGGCAGGAGGATTGTGATGTGAGTTGGAGGCTGAGCTCAGGG
>PVIR01035228.1:0-16589 GCA_004026965.1 Petromus typicus | reverse complement strand
TATCCCTCACACCCAAATGATTACTTCTCACCACACCTTATAGGTACATTCTTCTTCAAAACCTCCCTGACCTTCAGAACCATTGCGCTTTAACCCTTCTCTCTGTAGTCTAACTTCAAGTCCTACATTCTCAACTCTGACTATCCTCAGAATACTGTGCTGCTTATTTGCCCTGATCCCTGCCGGCCTCCTCTCAATATTTTTCTCACCAGACACCACTGCTCATCAAAGAGCTCTTTGATTTTACTCTCACCTCTTCCATTACATAACTTCAGATCATATTTCAAGGTCCCTTGACTGGTTTGATAGAATTGCTTTAAACATCACCCCTTCCCAGCAGGGTATACCATCACGGAAGGCTATCTTGATATCTGACCCTACCACCCTTCCAAAAATTAAAGGTACCAACTCATCCCACAAGGACAGTTTTACAGTATGCAGAACTAGAGTGCTAACTCCCACTAAAATGACCAACATTTACACTGGCTCCAAATATTCATGTAAAATATTGCAATCAAACACCCAACTCTGGCATGAAAAAGGGATTCTTAACTGTAAAATTACCCCTGTAAAAATGGGATCCTAATTCAAGAAAGTATGTGAGGGTATTAGAAGTAACTTTTCTATCCTTAGAGCTGCAGTCATTTATTACAAGGGCTATCAAAGACCTAGCTCAAAGGTTAAACACGTTGGATATACACTTTGTGAAAATAATGAGGCTTACTGAGTAGCATAACAGGAACCTACCAAACTTGTTTCTGTTCTCCACTTCCTGTTTACTCCTATATCTTCCTTCTTTCACTAAGAAATTACTCAAACAACAGGGGACATGACAAACAACAGGGGACATGTAAGCTTCCTAAAAGCTTGCAAAACCAGTTCCTTTCTTCTTTCCATTACCAGTTACATGCACTGTCATTCTGCTGCTCCAGTCTCTGTAAAATCATATACATCAAACTCTTAGTTTGAGGACCTCATTGTGAAAAATTATTATCCAATGCTTCACATGCCAAACTATCAACCCCAGAAGAACCTCAAATCTTCTCCCCACCTCAACTTGGAAGATCTCTCCCTGGCATGAACTGGCAAATATATTTTACTCACATGTCTCAGGTTAAAAGGAAAAGTCCTTGTCTTAATTGACACCTCAGGATGAATAGAAGCCTTTCTTCCATCAAATAAAAAATATTCCACAGCAGTATGTATCTCATTCACTGACCTGAATTTACCTAACAATCACCCAACAGATAACTTTCTCCCAAAATATAACCTGGAAATTCCACATCCCATATCCACTCCAATCCTACTCTGTCTTAAACAAACAGGTTTTCCCCTCCAGGCCTACCATAACTGGACTAAACTTCTACTTACTAGCCCTTTTAAAACTCAGTTCTCTTCCCTGGAACTTTTGTATGGTCAGGCCCTTTAAGGTTCTAAGTGGAATGCCCCTGATTGCCTTCACGTTTTCTACCTCCAATTCAAATCTAACATTTCCTCTTTCAAATCTTTTATTTATGACTCTTAGATATCTCATTTGATAATATAACTTCACTCTCCCAGAACTTTCCAACAGCTTAGATACCCTCACTCCTTCATCCTTACAGTCTGGAAACCAGGTTTATATAAAGCCTCTCAACACTACTCAGGAATTAAATCCTCAATGGACATGGCCCTTCAAAGTAATTCTGTCATCAACAGCAACAGAATTACGTGGTCATTCCTGCTCATGCTACTTCTCTAAAAAAGGCCTCCCATTTTCAGTACCTGTCACTTGGACCCACATCTCTGAAAATCACCCAACCGTCCCCTGTGACTGAAGAGAAGATAGATACAACTAGACAGCCCCCATTTGTCTCGCACTTCATAATAGTTAATTTGTACATTTGCTGCCCTCCCTAATAGAATAATTCCCTCATTAGTTGCTTCTTTTTCCTGAGACACCATAATCCAAGACTTGTAGTTCCTTATAACCCTCAGACTTCTCTCCAGAACAAATTGCCTCTTTTATTTCCTGTATTCTTTGTCCCTGATCTTTTCTTTTTCAATAGCGGTCATTCTCTTAAGGTCACAAATGCAGACATTTCTGAATACCTCAGTCAGATGCTCTGTCACATGGTTAAAATTATCCAAAACTGTAATGTAATTCTCTAACCACCCTGCTGGGTCTGCTTCCATCTTTCCCAGATAGCAGATTCAGTAATCCCTGGTTCCCTGGGAACACAGATAAAAACTTCCTTGGGGCTACTTTCACCAAGATTACCATTCCCCCAGAAAAGCCGACATAATATTAAGTGGGGAAAAACTGAAAGCATTTCCTTTATAATCAAGAATGAGATGTCTATGATCTGTATAAAATGATGGAAATTTTAGACACATCAATGGGGCAAAAGAACAAAATAAAAAAATACACAAATAGGAGGATAATAAGCCAAATTATCTCTACTTACAGAAGAGTCAATTTTCTTGACCAAAGACTAGCAAATCTAGCCAAAGTTTTAGATCTATTAAAAAACTCAGTGTAGTAGAATAATAAAAATAATAAAACTAGTAGAATAATAAAACTTTGATGTACAAAAGTAATTAGCTTTTTGTCCCACCAAGAACATAACCATTGAGAAAAAATTCTGAACAATCACACTCACAATTAGTTAAAATTGTGAAAGCATACTTATGAATATATGCACAGTACTATTTCTCTGGAGAACTCTAAAACAAAGAAACCCTTAAGTAATATCTCCAAAGTAACATAACATTTGAAATTTTAAAAGACCACATATATAATATATAAATATTGAGAAAGAAAACATTATGGAATGGCAAACAAATTACATATTTTCACAATATACTGTATTGTGTGCAGATTAACCTATTGCAAGTTCAAAATATCATAAATTAAAAATGAATTTGATATGCCTCCTAAACCAAACATCAGTTTAGCAGCCTGGCAATGTGGTATGATTCATTAATTGTTTACCTCAAGCTGATGTTCAACAATGAGTGAATCCATTCCACATATAATTAGTCTCTGAATAGATGAAACTAAGTGTACAGTAGTGAATATGTAACATTTTCACATCATGATGAACTTCAAAAAGTGTGAAATTGAAGCACTGTAAGTAAAGAACTATCTGTAGACTCTCTAAAGAGAAAAGCACAACAGATGGCCATAATCTTTCTGAGAACCACTCTGCTTGCTCTTACAATAAAAATGAAAACAACAGAATTGCATTATTTTTATACTATCCAGACTGTTAAATCTTAAAATAAATGCCACACTGTCATAGGATTGTGGTAAAATAGAAATGGGTGCACATGACAGGTAAAATGAAGACAAGTACATAGCTTTTAGGATTATGGTATCTCAGGAGGAAGAAGGCAAGTAATAAGGGAATTATTCTATTAGGAAGGTCAACAAAAGTACAAAGTTATGAAGAGAGAGATGAATGGGGCCAGTCTCTCAAATTAAAGCCACACTTACAATATAGTAGAATAGGAGTGCTTGTACATGGCAGGTAAAGTGGATACAAGTAAAAGATTTTAGGGCATTTGTCTATGCTTTGGTCTAGTTGTATGAAAGGAAAATGTTATCACTAAGGAAATGATGTGTTTTACACAATTTTTTCAGACTATACAGAAGTGTAAATATCTCTGTAATTTAAAAATGGAGACCACAAAATATCAAAAGAGAAAATATAGTGTGCATATACAGCTATAATCTTAACAATAAATTTAAAAATACTCTCTTAGCTTTGAAATAGATCTTCAGAATAGTAACATGATAAAATAAAATTCTATAGAAACTTAAATGTAGCATGACTTGATTTCTATAAAAAGGGAGTGACAAATAAGAGAGAGAACAGAAGATTTTAGTAGAATGGCTACAGTAATAAATCTCACAACATATTAAAATTGCGTTCAAAATTACAACATGTTCTTTCAATGCAATTTTTACATTTATTTTGTTGATTAAACTGTGTAAGTATATTTTTATTATTCATGAAAGCATCATGTATTTCTCTGTTTTCACCATTGCTGGTATATACTACTGGTCCACAGTAGGTATAAATAATTATTATGAGATAAAGAATTGTGAGCTTTAAAGATTAATTTTAGGGAGAAGAACTGAAGAGGATGTGGAAAGAATTATGATGTGTTATGTATATGTACCAAATTGCCATAATGTGTTGGATCAATAAGTTATAATAAGAATAAAATTTTTAAAATTTAAAATAAAAGAATCTTAACCTAAAGAAGAATTTTGAAAACATACCAAATCTATTACTATTAAAAGTTAAAAATAACTCCAGTTATGGAAAAACAGAGTGAAAACAAAGTTTTGATTGCAGATATAATATTAATATTGTACACATACAGTATTTCTGTCTGAATTGTATAATTTTGTATATAACATATTTTCACTATATTTTTATGCTCCTACCTTATTTATTTATTTATTTATTTATTGAAGTTGCAATTGTGGTATTGCATATACAAATTAAATCTTCAACAGGGCCGGGGAGTTAGCTCAGTGGTTCTGGCGCCTGTCTTGCAAGCGCAAGGACCGGGGTTTGATTCCCCGGTAACCACATAACAATACTGGGTGTGGAGACCCATACCCAGCAGCAACCAGTACCACATAGCACGGTGCCGGGCATGGTGGCTCACGCCTGTCATCCCAGCACTTGGGAGGCAGAGGCAGGAGGATTGTGATGTGAGTTGGAGGCTGAGCTCAGGGCCAGCCTGAACCACAAAGCGAGACCCTGTCTCCAAAAACCTAAAAAAAAAAAAAAAAAATCTTCAACATACTAAAATCATCCAGTGCTTATAAAACTTCAACATTTCAGTCGTGGCATAGCTTAATAAATAGCCTGAAAATTTTACTAAGCAATTAGCTTACCATTTTCTCTTTCTGCAACTTGGAATTACAGATAAAAGATATTTAGTAAAAAATATTTGATTATTTTTCCAAAATATATATTTCTTTAAATGAAAAAAAAAGTATGGTTTCAGGAAAGTGACATAAGTACAATTGTATTCATGGTATTAGCCATTAGTCCTCTTCAAGTAATAATTTTTACATTGTTAAGTGTAAATCAAATGAAAATTAATAGAAATAAAAGCATCCTGATATATTAATTCATTTATTAAATTATTTATAAATAGGCCTGAAAGGGTATGCATAAAATTTATATGATACTTGTAGAGCTGAAAGTTCTATGTTATAACAGCCTTTTAAAATTAGTCACCATGGTGCAATGCCTGCCTAGCAAGCCCACAGTCTCGAGTTCAATATCTGGTAATGAAAAAAATATTTACCATTTTATTGTCTTGTACTCAACTTTGATCAATATCAAGTTGAATACATTCAGTATTCCCCCCAGGCTTATTCTTGAACATAAGTATACATTTAATGTGTGCAGTTGAGATGAGATTTAGAACATGAACCTCTGACAAATGAGGAACTGAGCTTATCCTAAGGAAACTTTTTGTATATACTTGAAGAATATATCAGATTTAAAGAAAACTTCAACAGAGCAGGCAGTAAAGAAAACATTTTGTGATAGTAGTCATGAACATTGGTTACATCAAGGAAATGTTCAGGTAGGTTGGTGCCTCATCCTGGCAATGTCTGCTCCAGAGTCTGTTCTCTGGTATGTTGTCCCTGATGGGAGACATGTGCTCTCTCTAGCCCTGAGATAACTTCAGATGGCGACTGGAGAGTTCATGAAGTGAAATTTTAAATAGAAAGGTTAAACAGCTAGCTAGAGTGGTCATTCAGTGTAGTCAAGGGCTGTGGATTTATCTCAAGTGGTACCATGTTTACCTTGCAAGCACAAGGCCTCGACTTTGATCTTTGGTACCATACCAATAAATAAATAAACAAACACACAAATAAATAAATAAACTTTATTGGAGTAGATGTTCACATGAACATTAACTTTAATTCTGGTTCCCCTTCATAAGATATATGCATCATGAGAGTACAAAGTATATAGACCATACAGTAATCAATTACTTGTAATAATTTTAGATTATAGCTCTAAAATCTCAATTACAATTATTTGAAAAACTAAGTGTAATTTACTGACTTCAAAACAATGTCACACATAACAGATAAATCAGTTCTAAAATTTAACAATAAAGAAAATTAGGTGTTAGTTATTCTTTTTACCATGTTTCCCAAAAAAACGATGAGACAGCTAACTCTATAAAACTCAATCTCAAATGTACTGCATAATAAATGTTAAACATTATTATCTATTTTATATAAAATTTTAAGTTGAAAGACCAAATCATTCATGGTCTCTTGAGGTGTGGATTCAGATGTAAATGAAAAATGCTTTTATGCCACTCATTGTCTCTTCTAGATTGTTGGAATACTCAATATTCAACCTGAGGCTCTGCATTTTGAGAGAACTATACAAATATGACAATAAATTGTGAAATAATAAATAGAAGAAACATGTAGTGTTCAATTAGGTTTTCACATTTTTGACACTGAGTAATTTTTCAGAAAAATAGTGATAATTTCCCTATTTTTTTCTTTCCAACAGAAAATACTCTTGTGAAATGTGTTAGAGAATTTAATCAGTTATAGTAAATTGGAAAAAAAAAAGCTGCAACTCTGAAAATGTTAGGTGTATGATTATTGCCCAAGAGATTATATTCAAAACATGGGTAATGAAGAAAAGATTACCATGGGAAAGTAAAATTTTGGAAATTTTGTATTTCCAGCAGTTAGCAAAATATTTGATTAATTTGTATTATATAAGAACAAGCTGAGAAAGATATTATGAATGTTAGTGTCACTTGGAAGCCGGGTTATTTATTATACAGAGAAACTTTTCTTTCTCTTCGTTAGTCTTTTGATCTATGTCTTTCGTAGATGAATTCAGTCAAGGCTCACAAGCAGCAGTGTGGAAGTATAAGTAGAATATATTATAAACAAAATGTATAGAGTTATTCCTTTAAGCTAGAAACCAGGCAATACCATGAAGACATTTACAAGGTTATGACTTTGGATACATTTCAGTCACATAAAGTTATTCCTGGAACTACAGTGTTTTTTATGCTTGTCAACATTTTCTGTAGAAGTTTCAGTCTTTGGAACAATAAAATATCTTCCCATCTATTTTATATTGTCAATGTTTCCTTAGGGAGTTTAATCACATAAAGAAGTTACAAATGAAATCTGAAAAATGTAAATTATGACTTTAAAATTTTATTTTTGTTCATACTTGTTAGAGATACAAAGTGATTACATTCTTTGTGGGCTTTTGGTACATGCATATAACATGTTTTATTTATTGTTTTAACCCTTTCTCTCTTCCTCTTCCTCTGGTCCTTCTCTTGGTCCTCTTCATATTTACAAAAGACACATTCTTATTATATTTTCTCTTGCTGTTTATTTCTATTTGTTTTTTTTTGTATAAGAGAAACCATACAATAGTTAATCTTACGTGTTTTATTTTATATTATTGTTCAAGGTGCTCTCACTTCCCTATCAAGATTCAAACCCATCCTTCTTTATGGCAGAGTAGTACTCCATTGTGTTTAGATACCATCCTTTGTTTATTCATTATTGTTTTGACAGACATATAGATTGCTTCCAATATTTAGCTACTTTGAGTTGCAGTGTTATAAACATGGATATGCACCTATCACTGCAGCACAATGTCTGGTGTCACACCAAGCAAGAGGATATTTAAGAACATTTATTTTCCTAATGTCATTGACCTGTAGGAGATGGCTGCTGAGGAAGGTACATGACTTGATCTGAAATTACATGGCCAGGTGACTCGGTATCAGAGGAAATATACATAGTGTATGACCTTAAAATGTCACTGTGCTCTGTGAGATCATTTAGGCTGAGACATAAATGATTATAAATGTATAATAATGTATTGCAATCTTTTGCTTCTTAACTAGCAGTGCATGTTTGTGTTTGTTTGTTTGTTTGTTGCCTTTTCCTCTTTGTCCCTCAAGCTCACTAATTTCTAACTACCTTCACAATGCTTCAAAGAATATTTTACTATTAAGGAGAAAAATGCCAGTTGGCAATATCAGAATCATGATGAAGCCAGTGTTGAGTTTGGCGCCTTGTCTTGTAAATATGATAACCAAGTCACATTTCCCCCCTGAATCTTAGTTACATCAACTTAAAGTACAATTTAGATTTTTATTTTCCAAATATTCCCCAGAAACAAATGAAAACTTTGAGCCTTTTATGAACATTACTAAATTTTTTTCAATAATAAATGGTGTGGTTCGATGTAAAATGGAGACTTTTTCAGGTGATATGGTCATTCTATTAACTTTGTTGCTTTTTCAAAATGTCATACTCCTTATAAAAGAAGTTTCTAGAAAGAGTTCTAATATAGTAGATGTTGATAATCGACTGTATATCCCCCAAACTTAAATGTCTAAGCTTTCCTACATAGTGACTTTTGCAAAGATCGTTAAGGAAGGATGACGTCATGAAAGTCCTGCATCCATGACACTACCAGCAACCTTAGAAGAAGAAACCCCGAGTCTGTTCTCCTCCGCTCTTACCCTCTCCTTCTTCCCGCTCTCTGTCTCCCTCGCCATTTGAAAGCATAGGAAGCAAAGCATGACTATTTGTTGTAACCCAGCAAGACAGCCCTTTCTACACACAAGCCACGTTGGTAACTTGATGCATGACTTTCTGTCTTCTTAATTAGACAAGATAATTTTCTGTTCTTTCATTTATCCTCTCTGCGATATTCTGTTATGGCAGGGTGAGATATTATGATGCGCTGTAATACTCATTCATTTCATTTGTGTGGCTTAGAAACAACAGCAACAATGAACTCCTTGTATCCTTTCTGCATGGTAAGCTTTTTCCATTATTATGAATAAAAGTTTATGGTGTGAATTTTAACTGAGAACTGTAATTCATTACAAACTCATAGTTTAAAGAAAAATACAGAAATTCAAATTTTGAGCGGTAAGGTAACATCAAGTTCTAAAGAGAGGAGAATGTTCCAGCTTCAGTCAAAATGATTCACACATAACTGGGCCAAAGACAATATGCAGAACACTGCCTTCGGCGAGACCGTAAGACCAGACGGTATCGGATGGACACAGCCTGTTCCAAGCACTGCAGCTGTTGGGAATTATCTCAGCAATTCAATTGCTCATCTTCCAACTCTTCTTCCATATTAATGTCCACGGAAGTTTCTGACACTGCCCAAATGTTCTCTCTCCAGAAGTGTACTCTTCCCTGTTAAAGTGGTATGAAATGAAAAGCTGAGAAAGAAAGTAGCTAAACATGTATATCTAGTGACTATCAAATTTATGAGCAGAATATGATTTTTTAACCAGAATAATAAAATAATGTGATAATGAGAAAACAGGAAATTAAGATGAAATATTATGCTCATGAAATGTCCTAGGTAACAGTAATTAGCAGAATAGATCACACCTAATGACTAATGGAAGAAGATAATATAAATAATTTCATTCACTTCGGCATCTTTTCTTCCATTTATACTTAAGTTCCTCTTTTATTACATGATAAGAACCTACTACTTTCTAGGTGTGGCTTGATAAACTAAAATTGATATAATGCATACCATTCTACAAAAACAGTATTTAACTAGAAATAAGGGTTTATGAAAATAAAGCTGTATTATATTTTCATGTAAAATGTATTTCTTAATTTTTAAAGTATTTTAAATGAATTTACTCAACATTATTCCATTCTTTGATATAGTTTTAGAATCTACCACTGGTATTTTTCATAAATGTTTTATCAGTCCATTCTAAAAGAAATATCTAAAGATATTTCTTGTTACTTTGTAAATGAATAGTAGCAAATATTTTGTACTACTGTAACATATAAAAACACCTTGAATGGGCTGGGCATGTAGCTCAATTGCACTGCATCTGCCTGGTAAGCACAAGGTCCTGAGTTCAATCCTCATTTCTGAAAACTATCACAACATTTAAAATTCACAACACGAGACAGCACCTGGCTTATTTTAGAAATTCAGCATGCAAAATTGAAATGTTTCATGTACTCGTTAAAGTGTATTAGATTATTAAATATAAAAACTGACTTTTCATTGAAAGAAATAAATGTAGTGATTCACAATTTAAATTTTGTATAATTTTTCCCCAGAAAATTTCCACATATACTGTAATAAATAGCTCTAGTTTATTTTTATGACATGAAATTCTAGGCTATGATTATCAACAGCGAACCTAGGTAAACACATAAGAGCAAATTTTCATTCCTATATGAGAAGAATGGATTTTAAAATTCCTTTTGATCTTTCATTTCCTTTGCTAAGTCCTGTGTTTAAATTTAGCTACTAAAATAATTTCCCTATGTTTATCTCATATTTAATACTATTTGTTTCCACAACCATAATACAATATCAACTTAAATGTTCTTTTCACTTGAAAAAACACATTTAGTATTAGTTTATCTCATTTGTAAATAAGAATTCATTTTAAAGTAATTATGAAGTTACCATAAGTGACAGCTAAGTGGGCAAAGAGGCGGAGTGCACTCTTCATCCTGCTTCCCAAGGGTAAACCCCTGCGTAACTACGACCTTTTAAAAGCTGAAAGTAGGCACTGGTTAGGCATTTCTTTGACTAGCTTGATGAGTAACTGAATTTTTAAAAACTTTATGAATTTTATCTAAATAGATCTTTGCATGAAGACATATATTAAAAATATGTAAATGAATATGCATGTAATTACACTAGAGATAAACTTGATGAGATGTATTATAAAATACAGAGGCTATAGCTCCTGATGATGTAGTATATGTTTAAATTCCTAAGATATTTTAATTATTCCTACTACAAAAAATAAGTTCTGTAACTTAACACTTTACGGATTTGTTGCATTATGCAGTCCACTCTGTGTACATACATCTAAACATTATGTTGTACGAGATGCACACATGTAACTTTCTATTTCAATCTAAAGCCAAGTTTTAAGGATTACTCTATATCAGTTAAATATATTATCTTTCTATAATTTGAAATAATTTGTTAATCATTTGTGCAGCTCAACCTCTCAAATGCAAATTTTACCCAAACCTTTTAGTCAGACCATAATTAGAATGACTTGTTGCTTCTTTCCTTTCTTCTAATGGCAAATTTCTCAGTGATTTTATTAACTGGATGATATGAATTTTAATGTTCCAGGTTCAATATAACAATGAATTTAATATTGTATTTGGGGATCTAAATATTTCTTCTGTATTGTTACATGGAAAGGATACTTTGTGAACTTGTTGGCTATTGAAAATCAGGAGCAACCAGAAAGCTTTCTGGGGGGACGAACCAGGATTACAAGATTGCAAGTTCTATAGCTTTATTTAATAGTATTAGGTTTAGTTTTGATTTTGAATTAATGTCATTTGTTATTTAAGGTTTCTAGCTTTACACTTAGTTTATTATTTTATTTAAAGATAAAATTTACATGAGCTATTTCTACATATTTTTGATTGCTAAGACAATTACTAGATTATACTAAAGTAAACATTAATTATTAATTTTCAAATTCTTCCTGAGAGAAAAAAAATCATTTTAGTAATTGTTTTCCTTCATGATGAAATACTTTTGAAGGTATCCTAAGTAATGCTTTCTATATGTAATGAGGAAAATGTAAACACAAGATGTTGTCAGAAATCTTACACTGTAGTTTATTTCCACATAACATCTTTAACACCTACTTTCATACTTCAGTGGTTTCACACATCGTGCTAGTATAGTGTCAGTGACAGACTAATGAGGGAAATTTTTATTCAAGGAGCCAATTCAAGCAGAAACTCTAATTCACAAACTCAGATGAAATATAATCATTTGCATCTACTGGTTATTTTACATCACAGAAATCAGAGACTAAGTGGAGTTAAGAGTTTATAAGTTGTATGTGGAATTACTCTGCATTAGTAGCCCCGAGAACTGGGCCAGGGGAGCAGCCTCAGTATAATACCCTTTAGTTCCATCCACATTGTCCCAAACTGATAGAAGTGATTTCTTTTTATGTATTTCTTCTCTCTCAATTATGTCTTTGTTGCTACATGTCTGTTGTACATTACACTTATATTTTTATAAGGATGTGTCTATGTACAAGATACTTCTCAGTTCTTACTTCCCTCCCCTCCCTTCTCTTTCTCTCTCTGCACCTCTTGAATTTTTTCTCACATATAAAATAAAACATCTTTTCTAATTTGATGTATATTATTCTTTTATTTTTGGTGGAATTAGTCATGTTCTTTAATGTTTTGAAAAAAAAACAGCTTTTTGATTTATAGATTCTAATGCTGTTTAATTATTTTAGTCACAATTTCATTTGTGCTACAATCTTTAATTTCCTACCTTGTTCTAGATTTGAGTTTAGATTTCTCTTGTGTTTCTGGGCCCTCAAGGAGTATTCACAGCTATCAATTTCTCTTTTAGGACTGTTTTCATTGGTCTCATATGTTCCACTATGTTGTGATGGCACCATCATTTGATTCTTGGATCTGCCTCTTGACTTCTGGAGAAGTCAGGACTTCTTCTGAGACTCACTGATTATTAAAGTGGATATTGTTTGACTTCCATGTTTTTGCAGAATGTCTTTCTTTTATTTTGTTATTGATCAAAGTGTTTCACCTTTCACACCCTTGAATTCTGTATTCTTGAAGGCATTTTTCCTATGGTACTGATGCAAAGTGCTTAACTCTCTTTTTAATCTTTTCAGCAGTCACACTACATGACCCCAACTTTACAGATGCTTAATGTTTTAGCTAATCTGCATTTTTTCAAATTGTTCAGGTTTCTTTATTGCCTCTAATGTTTACTATCAAAGTACTAGAAACAGCCAATGGAACTAATGTCAGACCCTGAATATTAAATTATCCTGTAATTTATCACTTAGTATACCACTTTTATCTCAGTCTCTTATAAAGCGTGAGAACACAGACTAAATTTAGATGACTTTCTCCCACATAGGATTTAAATCTAAACTATCCTTCCCCAAATCTCGTGTATTTAGAGTTAGATCTTTAGAAGAATGATAATTTGGGTGCTATATTCATCAGCTGACTTATTCACTGCTGACTTCATAGTTCAGTGTGCTATTAGGAGGGAGGTAGGGTCTCTTATAGGAGAGACAATCCCAATTCCTCCCACAAAACAATATTATAGGCTTTTGAATTATGTGATTAGATATAATCACAGCAATGACCACATTTTTGGTGTAAATTTTCTGTATCATTCATTTTCCAGTAATTAGTATACCCAGAATTTAAAGAAGGAGAGGCTTAGTTTTGCCCACAATTTTCAGAGAATTCGGTCAGTTGATTGGCTTCAAGGAAGAAACAAGAAAGTAGAAATGCATAGTAAAGGAAAGGTTCTCAAAGCATGCCAGCCAAGATCAGATATGAGGAAGAAGCTATAGATAAAAACATATCTATCCAAGTCTCACCCAAAGTGGATTGCCTCTCCTATAAGAGACCTTACCTCACTCCTACTAGCACACTGAACTATGAAGTTAGCAGTGAATAAGTCAACTGATGAATATAGCATCCAAATAATTCATTCTTCCAAAGACCCAACTCGAAATACACGAGATTTGGGGAAGGATAGTTTAGATCGAAAACATAAGATACTCATAAAATCATTGTTAAGATCAATATCAGAAGTCATATTGATTTATTCCTCTGTCTTTACAGCCTTGCATTTTACACTTATCCAATTAATTTTGAGACTGTTTTAGTGTGGCAATGAAGGTCCAATTTCTTTGTTCTGAGTGTGAATATCTACTTTTCCATAATAATTTAAGGGAAATATTCTCTCACTATTTTTGTTTTCTTGTTGCACTGGCATTGTGTAAGATCAAGAGAGGACAGCATAAATGTGAATCTATTTCTGGACTGTGTATTTTATTCCACGGTGTTATGTTTTCATGTCAATACCATGCTGGTCCAATTGCTGTCACTTTGCAGTATAATTTGAAGTTATGCAGTATAATGGTTGCACTTATATTGTTTTGCTAGATTATTTTGGTTATGTGAAGTCATGTATTTCCACAAGAAGTAACAATTTTTAAAAATATTCTGTGAAAAATTGAAATTACATATATATGTACACAATTTTTGGAAATAAAAATTTTACAATATTAACTTATAATATCTGATAATAGAAGATCTTTCCATTTATTTATGTCTCATTTTCTTTCACAACTGTTCTATGATTTTCAATGAATAGGTCTTATCTCTTGGTTAAATTTATTTCTAAGTACATTTTTGCTTTCTTTCTTATTTTTATTAGTACTTTACTGTAGTACTATTAACATTTCTTAGAACTTGTATAAATATCTATTGTATGATATTATAAATAAGATTGTTTTATTCATTTGGTTTAGAAATATATTTTGTTACTACATAGACTCTTTTGGTTCTATATGATGATTTCATATTCTCCAACTCCACTGAATTCTATTTACTGAAATAGTATTTAATATATGAACAATACATCAAATAGATACACAGTTTTATCATTTATATTCATGATCAAAAAGTCACTTTACATTATAAAGAGCTTGTAAGACTTAAAGAGAATCATTAGAAAATCCTCTGTAAATGATCATGCTTATCAAGTAAAACTGGAACCACAAAACTCTGCAGAAACAGGATGGAATTATGTAGCACAAATAAGATGTGTATAAAGGATTATCTATTCTCAAAATTTAAGCAATCAGAAAACTTGTTACTTGATGAGAGAGGCAGCATAAAATGAGGATTTTAATTGAGCTTAGAGATTATAGTTTTTAAAAATTATAGCATTAAAAGGTAAAGTTAAACCACTCATATATTCACAAGTGAAGTATTCTAAACCCCAAGTGTTTTGGTGTAGCATTGAGAAAGTACAAGGGAAAAAAAAAAAATCCCTCTAAGATTTCCATAAAGCAAGGCACAATATTTGATTGGTTAAAGTGGAAGTCCTTAGATGGAGTTTAGTTAATGGTTTATGATTGGTAAAGTATTAAATTAGAGATTTATTTACTGTTTCTGATTGAATACACTTGTTTTATTTTGCTGTAAATATCATTTAGGTTTTGATTTGCTCATGGAAAACAGAATGGTTGAAGTTTTCTCAGCCTAATAGCATAATTATTTTAACAACACTAGCATATAATAAAAATTGTGACTTTTGCTACCAAATCAAGGAGAAATGCATTGATTTATAAGTAAATCACAGAAAGATATGAGATTTCTAAACCGTAAGGATAGATAGAAATATATAATATATAATGTCTGCCTTGTATTTCTAGCTCATTCTTTCTCTTAAAATATTTATAACTGGGCCAGGGATTTAGTGCAGTGGTTCTGGTACCTGCCTTGCAAGTGCAAGGGCCTGGCTTCAGTCTCTGGTAACCACATACAACAGTGCTGGGCATGGAGACTCACACCCACCAGCAATCAGTACCACATACCACAGTGCCAGGCATGGTGGCTCAGGCTTGTAATCCCAGCACTTGTGAGGCAAAGGCAGAACTACTATGAGTTCAAGGTTGAGTTCAGGGCCAGGTTGAACTACAAAAGAGAGACCCTGTCCTAAAAAATATGAATGAATAAATAAATACATAAATATTTATAGCTCAGGGTGGGCTGGAGAATATGGACACGAGTAGTTATGAAGTTCACATCTCACAAATAAGTCAGCTAGAAGTATTATACTTTCTTCTATGCAATTCTGAAACATAATATGAAGGATTTGGGTTCTTCTAATTGAGAATATTTATTTGTAAATTAATATTTATTTCACATCAGTATTTATTAAAGTTTTGCTTCATCCATGTAAGAAATATTTACCTTCTGTTCTCTAGAAGATATTGTGGAAAATATATATTATTTTTTAATTATTTTGGTAAAATCTTCTATTAAAATTTTCTGTGCTAATTTTTCTTGAATTTTTCTACTAATATCTATTCTTTGAATATATGAAACATTTTATAGCCATCAGATTAATTTAGGTAATTTATTTCTTAAGTTTTCATAATTTGTTTTCATAAGGAATTTATACACACTAACTTTTAAAATTATGAAATAGTTTTTTACACAATTCTCTTGCTAGTCTTTTAATATATTTAGGATCTGTAAGCCACTTTTCACTCTCACTATTAGTGTTTGTATCACCCCTTGCTTTGATTTATCAGTCTGGGTGACATGGCTTCAATTTTATTAAACTTTTGTATGATCTAGCTTTTGAACACATATTCTTAAGATAAAAGCCTAAAGCATTTATCTGAGCCATTTCTTTTCTTGTGTAATTTGAACATTATTAATGAAAGTATTTTAACCACTTCCTTAGTTTTATTCTACAAAATTATGATACATTATATTTTATAATTTTGTTTAAAATATTTTCTCATATTTTTATTCTTTTTATTCTATCTATGAGTTATTTAGCAGTGTATTATTTAATTTGCATATCTTTGAGAATTTTTCAGATCTTTTCAGTATTGACTTTTGTGATGTGCACTTTTATATATTCATTAAGGTTTATTTTATGAGACAGAGTATGGCCTATATTAGTTATAGAAAATAATACAGTGTT
>PVIR01035227.1:0-16615 GCA_004026965.1 Petromus typicus | reverse complement strand
AAAAAAAAAAAAAAAAAAAAAAAAAATTGCAGTACCTATCCAATCCCTAGATAAAGTCAGTGATCAAGAGATATATCCTGGAAATGTACAGGAAGCAATGAACTGGGGTTGTAAGATTAGTGAACTCACCCAGACGTACTTCTGAAAGTATTTTAATCATGAAATTCTTATAATATGTAGAATTTGCTTTTTTTCCTAAAAAAATTGAAAAATAAAATTTTTATTATTGAAGATAGTAGAATCAAGATAAATATATATAATATATAATACAATAATATATATATATATTTATATATAAATCATACTATAGCAGATAAACTCATAGAACATGTGTAATATATTAAGCAACAAATGGTCATAAACTTTCTTCAATTCTATAAAACTATTAAATATTTCATTTCCATAGTATGCTTAAAAATATTCTACACCAATGAAAAATAATATTCACTATGTAGCCCAGTCTAGCCTCAAACTCATAGCAATCTTCCTGCCTCTGCCTCCCGAGTGCTATAATTACAAATGTTAGCCACCATGCTGCGCATCCTTATTTATTCTTAATATCTCAATTAGTAGAGCATTTCAGATTATTTTTGATGGTTTTGAGGTCATGAAATTGAAGTTTTCATGAATGAGGTCAAATATTTTATTAAACAAAACTGAAATTTCATCTCACTCCACAAAGAATGGCTGTTCTCTGAGAATTAGCCAGCAACAAACGTTGACGAGACTACAGAAAGGAATCTTTCTCCACTGTTGGTGGGAGTGTAGACTCATATAACCTCTGTGGATATTTGAGTAGATTCCTCAAAAAGCTAGGATAGGAGGTCCCATTTGATCTGGACTGGTGGCTCAGTTAGTCAGCCAGTGTATGACACATTGTTACAGCCCTAAGATTGTGAGACTCTTGTGTCATGATAAAACTGTGCTTTGATCAGGTCACTAACTGAGCTGCATCCTTTCTTCGATGTCATAACCACTGCCACTTGATAAGGAAAAATCATAGCTCTAGATAAGCTCTGCATGATTTATGTATACATAACCCAATAAAATATTGATATTATGTCTCATAGTTCCTGAATACATATTTATTTACTTAGTCATTTAAACAGTATGTTTATTCCACAAGCTTTTGGTAATATGTGAATATAAGCAAACAGAAAAATAGTCTTCAACAATTCTAGACCTTTTGATTTCTAGAAGTTGATATGCTATGTAACTAGGCAAAAGGAATTAAATTTGCAGGTGGACTTACATTTTCTGGTCATTTTACCTTCATCATTTAGAGACTGTGGCTGATTTGAGACATGTAACCTCTTTTTCCACATTCTTACAAGGCAATGCATTTCTTATGATTTTCTCAGGGTTAAAATAAGATGTCTTTTAAATTCCCTGGGAATGTTGTAATAAATTCCCAGAATCCTTATAACTAAAATTGGAAGGTGGCAAAGACATCATCAAGGTGATTCAGTGTGAGAAAGACTAGTAAGATAATTGCTACTTGAACGTTGTAAATTGCCCTACATTAGATCTAGAAGCTGGAAAGGGATTCTCCTCTAGGAAGTAGAAAAGAACGAACACTTGCCAACCTCTTGACTCCAACCTAACCCTACACATCAGACTTTTATTTTACATAAATGATAGAAAACTGTCATTGTTTTAAGACCAAAGTTATGGTTGTAGATATAATCAAAGAAAGCTAGGTTGGAGAATATTTCCACTGCTTAATAGATACAGTTCTTGAAACATGATTGGCCTTGAAAGCATTTGTTTAAGAAATAAATAGATAATGCATTTGAGAGATATACTACACCTTCTGTGTGATGTTAAGTTCTTCATTATTATTATTTTCATTTCATTTTCATTCTTGAACAAAAAATAACTGAGACCAAAAAGATATGTTTCCAAGAGGCTTTCTTAGTAACATTTTGGGGTTTGAAATTACAGTCTACATTGTACAAGGCCCACAGAAAAGGCAGATGTGAGGAAGTAGCTCATGCTTGTTTTGCTCTTGGTGGGCTCTGGGTGCAGACTTTTGGGGAAACCGTGGAGTGGGGTGCTCTTCCTGGCTAAGGAGTGAAACACGGATCACAAACCAAGTTATCGTGACAAACTTGGGTTCATACTAAACAAACATTTTATTGTCATTATTTTTGTTAAGATGATTGTGCTGCTTGTGGGCTAGCTACTCTGTCTTAACCCTCTCTGCACAAGATTAAATGAGCCTTAAAAAACAGCTAGTAAGTGTTGATCTGGCTAATATAGTAGGAAAGCAGGAGGGTTATATGTGATGGGAAAGGCTTGCCTTGTGGGGAAGAGAGGTTTTCTCCCTGACACAGTTTTTAAAAGCCTCAACAAGAAAATGACAAAAAAGCAACCTGGAACTTTCTTTTATCACCACTAGCCATGAATGCTAGGGCCTCACACATGTCAGGATGTCATCAAGAGATCTGCCACCAAGCTATACCCACAGTCCAGGACCATGTTAGTGTTAGTTTGCCTGTTTTTAACTTCCTTGTAGAAAATGACCTCCCTGCCTTTCTCCCTGCCAAAGCGCCCCAGTGTTTAATCTTCACATCGATGTCAGGATACTGTAGTATAAGCAAGAAAGATCTGCTTTTAATTTTAACCATTAGCTTTGTTCATTTTGTGTACTGAACATGAGCACACATTTTTTTTTCTTGTCATTCTTCCTTAGAGCAGTATAACAAGTATTCTGGCTTTTTAAGACAAATAATATGGATATCATTTAAAGTATACAGGAGGATGTATGTAGAAGACATGCAAGTAGTTTAACAAAAGGCCTTTATACAGGAGACAGAAGCAAGCTCATGTTTGGGTAACTGCATAGGTTCCCTTACCTGCTTCCTTGTAGATGCTGAGACACGATTGCACTCTTCTCAGGTGAGCTTCTCAGGTGACTGGCCACTTTGCATTTATTAGCAATTAGCAATAATTCATTTATCCTTTTGTATTTATACTTAGAGTTGCCCTCCCATTCCTGATAAGAGAGTTCGTATTTTACAGGTCATCCCTTATTACTAGTTATCTTTTAGAAACAATATTTTCCTAGGGCAGTTTTAATATAAAATCCCAACAGATGATACACTGATTGAAATATGAAGTGAAAACGAAAGTGAAAATTTTATTTACCTGAATTATGCATTATATAGATTCTCTCTCCATAACTACTTTTGATTCATAAATCTCACGTGAATATTCTGTATTAGTAAGTTTTCCACTACTACAGTTAATATTTGAGATGAATCAACTTAAAAAGAAAGTTTATTTGGGCTCAGTGTTTCAGGAGTTCCAGTCCCTGGCTGGTCAGCCCCAAGCTTCCTTATACTAGGTGCTGCCTCCCCAAATATTCACCACTTCATAGAGCATCAAATGATAGGCATCAAGTTTTAAACACAAGGGCCTTTGAGAGACATGCAAAAATCTAAACTACAGAACATTGTTAGCAGAGAGACTTGGAACACTCTCTGGGATTTTAGGAGCAACTTCACACAATGTCCATCTCTCTAAAATATGAATTTCCAGATAGTATGAATATTGTTGAAATCAGATAATAGATGTGCTGCTTTGATTCTTGTCTTGAGAAAATACATATTTAAATTTGGTAAGCTAAATAACTCCTATTTCACAGATAAATAGGATATCTAAGGATCATTTCCACCATCGCATCATTGATAACAAATAACATCTATGTCTTAAGAAAATTTTGTGAGAATCACAGAATGACTCTAACTCACCTTGAGGATATATGGAGCTATGTTAAAAGGAAAAAAGAAGGCTAATAGCACATTTTGTCAATACTAAAATGCTTGTGTGTATAATAGGTGCCAGGATTTTCTGATAGCTCTTCCGGAAATTCTTGTTTTGTTCCATCATTTTTGTTCCTTTGATCTTCAGCTATATATAACTCATACTGTTTTCTGATCTTTCAGCAAAATATTCAAATGCCAAATGTGGAAATATTAATGCAAGCAGTGAATAAGTTTTGATTGTTTTTATTTCTCTCAAAATTCTGCCATTTAGTATGAAGCTTACAATGTGGTCAAAATTCTTCCCTCGATACTGGTTTTCAAAAATTAAAATAAGGTATATTTTCCTTTGATCTGCAAAAGTAAAAGTATGAAAAGGGTTTATCTTCTTCAACAGACTTTTTTTCCTCTGAGAAATTAACATAGCTGTGGATTTGCTTCACTTGAATAACCCCCCTTTAATGCACAAAAGCAGACAGGGGAAGTGTTAAGCTCTTACATTTAATCAGGAGGAAATGTTTAAGATGTCTTAGATTCCTCTCAAAGGAAATATTTAGGCATATTTATAACTGCTAAGGATGAATGTAGAAACTAAATATTCAGCTACATTTTTACAATTTAACAACATGCATGTGCAATATTTAGTTTCAAGTTGGAAAGTAACAAAATAAAAGAATAGAATTCAGTAGATAAATCTTAAGTAAGTCAAAGAGCAAAGCCTATTTAAAAATCTTTGCTAGCTCTTACATAAGATTATGTTGCAAATTGTCATTAATTTTGCCTTTAAATAATTTCCTATTTACATATGTATTATAAATTTTAATTTAAGTTAATCATATTTACTAGGATTTGATTATATGAAAAGAAATTAGTTGAGTGCATAAGGCTCAAAGATAGAAAATACAGTGAGGTGGGCTGGAGATTTAGCTCAGTGGTTCCAGCACCTGCCGGGCAGGTGCAAAGTCTTGAATTTGATCTCAGTAACCACATACAATAATACCGGACATGGTGACTCAGACCAACCAGCAGTCAGTACCCACTGCCGCATACCACAGTGCCGGGGATGGTGGCTCTTGTCTGTAATCCCAGGACTTGGGAGGCAGAGGTAGGAGCATTGCTGAGAGTTTCAGGCTTGCCTGGGCTACATAGTGAGCTCAGGGCCATCCTGAACTACAAAGTGAGAACCTCTCTCAAAAACAAAAACAAAACAAAACAAAAATCTAAAAGAAAATATAGTGATATTATATAAAATGGGAGAATTCTGATAACAGCTATGCAGTATTTATCAGAAGAGAGAAATTCAGGTTACAATTATGACTACATAATTGAATGGATATTGGTCATACCTTTGATACTATTATTGTAAAATAATAAAGAATAATGGATAATTACATATTAAAATTTAAAAAACATCTGAAAGCTAATTTGTCACAAAATATATTTATTAAATTGGCACAGTTTTAAAGCCCTAATCATTTACTTCTCTGACTAACAGCTAAACTTGAGTTGTATGCACCAAATCTACACTTCATATTGCATCTTAGAATAAGAGAAGACTAGGTCATACGGCTCATCGTTTGCAAGCTTCATCACAATAAAAACCTGAGAGAGAATCTATATCTAAAGTGAGGGTTACCACAGTGAGCTAGCAAAAACTCTATCTTCCTAGGAAATTTAGGATTTGGGATAAACAATGAATAATTTTAATAAAAATATGTGCTTTTTAAAACATTTTAACATGTAGGATGTATTCAAAACTATACTATTTTTATTATTTGCCATAAATTCATATTTCACCGGGAATCCCCATATTTTATCTGAGTGTAATTAAATTATAAGCAAATCCAAAAATATATATTAATAAATACAAGGCTTAGGTTCAAAAGAACATTTATGCCTGAAACTAGGAGATATCTGAAGTTTAACTATTCTGATATCTGGGCATGGGGAGAAGATCAAATTTCATAGGAAATCTCACAGAGAGTTTGCAATGCATCTCTGCCAATTTCTCATCACTTCTGCCCTAGTGTGCAATGTGACCGGAGAACTTATCAGATGCCCCTTCCACCAGAGGTCAGGTACCTCCAGCAGTTCACGTGTTTCACAGGTATATACCATTCCTGCTGCAGCCTGTTCAAATTCCTATCAGAATTGTTGTTTCATTCTATTAAGTTTTATAGCTGCTTGTAGCATAGCAATGAGTAACTGAAATGGAATGTGACTAGTTTATTACATTAACTGTTGTTAATATAATAGCATTGGTATAACTATTTTTTAAAAAGATTTTCACATTTTCAGAACTTGGAGCGGAAACATGGCTAAGCAATTTAGCTGAAGCTGCTTACAATTTAGTGTTCGCATGAATCATGTGAGGCCTTGTAAAATGCTAACTTTTGATTCGGTCATTCAGATATACATTCTAACATCATCCACAGGATTCTGAAGTCACTGCTGGGCCACAGACAAAATGTTCAATAGCATAGCTCTGCTTCATTTTCCTCACTTTGCCTTTGAGAAGCTGAGAGCTAAAGTGTCCTGATAACATATAAGCACTGGGGTGCCATGCTTATTCCTTAGCAAAGGTCATATTTGAAAGTTACAGTTGATCCAAAGGTAGTTAGAAATTACAAATGAAGGAGAAGATGCTCATTGTTTGGGAATAATCCATATGGCAATCATTACTACATAATCATTTCTATCTCCTTGTAATCCCTCCAGAAAGACAATGTTGTACTAGAAGCTGAGAAAAGAAATCTAACTCCCAAAGGAGATGAATTACTTGATGAGATATGTTCATGAGGCCTGAGCTTTTGTGACTTGGACATTGTAATCTTCCCATTGCATAAAACCCCCCTAGACACTATAGGACTGTATCTGATTTCCCACCATGAGGAAAAGGAAGCACGGTAGAAAGCACTGTGGGAAGAAGCATATTCCTTTTCTCTGTTTCATAAACTTAAAGGAGGATGACACAAAATTATGAGTAATAAAATAAGAACAGAATTTTTAAAAATTAGTGTTCTAATTTTACTTTCATTATTATTTCTATTTCAATAGCTAAAAAGCCTCACTATTTTTTCTGTTACAATAAGAATGAATAGCCGTGTTTTTTAAATGTTACAGTGTAACTCTCAAAAATTAAAAAAAAAACCCTAATGGTTCTATATACATATATATATATATACATATATATATATATGTATGTATGTATATATGAATATATTCAACTAATTATTTCTGAAGTCAGTAAATTGTTAAAATCAAGTTTAGAAAGCTTTTGAAATGTTTGGAATTCATAGGAAATCAATGAAGATTTGTTAAGATAAAAATCTCTGGGCTGGACATAGAACTGTTCGATGTGCTACAAAGCAATACATTCAAATCTTTGAGCTTCTCATTGCTATTGACATATTACATGTATGTTAACCCTTGAAGTAATTGTTTCAATATTGTCTTCATTACTATCATTAATAAATTCCAACAGGGATGGACTCTATCACGAAAGATGCAGGTAGTGCATTTAATATTATTGTTTCCAGAGATAAGCAACAAACCAGCCAATGAGCCATATAATCATGGTCTGGAAAGTGTGAAGCACAGTATTTTTGGTGAATTTCTTTTGTGTTAACATTTCCTAAATTTTCTTTCTTTATTGGCCCACAAGGACATGACATTCATCATCAACTGACAGATTACATCTCACACCAAGCTAGATATAATAGAACTGGAAAAAATAACCAAAACACACAAACACTAGAGAGAGGAAAAATACATACAGAAATACACACACAGAGGTAACTAATGTTCGGAAGCTATTACTCTACTGCCACTTAGGATTCACTCTGACTGATTAAAAAAAAAGGTGTCAAAGCTTTAATATCCCAGGGCTGCTCTGAACACAATTCAAAGTCAGACATGTCTTCAGTATATTAGTCAAATATTAAAGTGACTGAAATATAATCTTTTTCTCAAATTCAGAAATAAAGAAAACTCCTATACAATGAACATGCATCAAAATGTTTGTGGAACTTATTGGTTTAAACAAAGACCATTAAGATTTTCAAAATTAAACCTGGGCCTGATGGGGCACGTTTTTAATTTCAGTACTTAGTAAGCTCATCTAAGGAAGACTGTTAGCTCCAAGACACCCTGGACTTCAGTGTGAGATTGTATTTAAAACAACAACAACAGCAACAAAACAATGCAAAGTAATTCAAGCGTGTCTAAGAAATTAGATATTTAAAAGTGATTCAATACAGAAAATTTGGTATATTTTAATATTAATTACAAGCCTAGTTAAGATCCAGCTGGATATTTAGTCTAAATATTGGAGATATTCCAAATACAGAGATTATATGTACCTCAATTGCATATATATGTAACTTTATTCCCTTAAGAATTCATGTGGATATGAACATAAATAACGGAATGGATGTACGTTTATGATTAACTTTACAGCTGATTTATGAGTAAATATGTGGAGAAAAGGGAATTTTATTGGAAACAAGTAAAAAGTAAAGCATAGCAAGCACTTTTGTTATGTATATTTTACAGATTCACCTGAAAAAATTAAGGAATATTTTCAAAAATTCTGTTAAAATGAAATTATACTTTGTATGATGAAGTTCTAGCTAAATAATTGATTGAAAGAGAATATAATTTTATTAGAAATTTTAAAAAATTATATTAGTGATTTCTTCATCATGACTAATGTCGACAGTTACTATCCCTACATTGGCGTCATTTATTTCATTTAACAATTATGTAATATCTTGTTTCCTTCTATTTGAGTGTAAAATGAGAAAAATTACAATATCCCAGTTCATCGAATCTATACAATGAAATCTTAACAAAGAATAACATATATTTTTGAAATGTACTGAAATAATTTTGACTTCACCATAAGAAGTTGAAAGATTATCAGTTTGTCATACTATCTGTGTTAAACCAATTATACCATTTTTGTGTTCCATTTTATTTTTACTTCAGATTTCTAAGCCTCATTGGAAAATGATGAATCAACCGTGATGAATGATAGTAGAGTTTTCTGGGGATGATGAAATGACAAAATGTTTCAACGTATGAAAGATGTCAGTCACTAAGATCTGTTATTAATCTTTGATTCTCAAGAGGACGTAAAGAATCTATTTTAATCTAATATAAATTTTATGGTATCAAAATGTTAAATTTTCATTGTATTCTTTGGTAAATATCAGTTCTATGAAATATTAAGTTGTACATAATAATATAACTGTTCAAAAGTGAAATTCTAAAAGTGAAAGTAGGTCCAATGAACTCTAATGGTATAGAATAAGAGTGATGTGACCACTCCATTAGTAGAAGGAATAGTTGGACAGTCATATTAAGAAAACATGGAATACAATCCATAATATTATATCAGTATAAAATAATTTAACCTAAAATTACATGTAAATAATATTTTGAAAATTTGAACAGAAAAAAATGCATATTTCATGAATTTGATCATAAAGAAGTAAAAATATCACTGTAAAAACTAAACTACTTTATTCCAATTTCAGATGTTAAACATATTATCATCCGTAAGACTAGAACAAATACTAAATTCATAGTAATCCTATGATTAGATTGAACAAATAAATATATTTTTGTTGTACAACTGTGTTTCAAGACACTATAATCACATTTACATATTTTATCAAAAAGAATACAAAATGTACATAGCCATTTACAAATGTATTTTATATTCTTTGACTTTCTAAAATGTATTTGTTAACATATTGATAGGTTAGAGTTTGTAGGGACGAATAAAAATAGTAATATACAAAATAATTATTTTAAAATAATAATTAGAATACCAAAGCAGCAATTTGTATCTATCTATAGATGAAAATAATCCATATAGTCAGATTTTCCTCCATACCTATTCAGATGTTGTGCTCATGTAGCCAGATGGTACATCTTATCCTTTCTGCTTCTAACTGAACATTAAGGAACAAAAGAGAATTAACTACATTTTTGATGCTTCAAATAGGATTTCTGAAAACTTAGTTAATGAATTTATCCATTCAAAAATACTTAGGAAGTGCCTACTGTGTTCTGGGCAATTTTCCAGGCCTACTCAAGAAGAGATCAGTAAATTTCACAAAAACTGTTCAGGAGACATGAAAGATTAGACTTATTTTCTGTTTTAATCATTCTGTTTCTTCAAATGTCAGCTTCTCTTTATTGAGAACAGAATGATAATCCTTTGTTTGAGAAGGCTTACATCCCAGATGAGTGAGTTTAGTGAATTTCGCAGCCTGCAGGCCATTCTACTTTGTCAGCTGAGAATGTTTTTTAAAGCAATATTCTTTCATTTTTGATACACGGAATTGTTTCAGTTTTGATGAGTTATTTACTTGCTATAGTTGCTTTAAGTAATTTTTCTAGGAAATTTACTAGCACAGTATTTCAAAGGGAGATGTTTAAAGAACAAGATAGCTGGCTTTGGCTGTATCAACATGTGTTTTCTATTTGTTATCATAACTTATCCTTGTTTTGAATCAATTTAGTTAAATGGGCTTTTGTTCTCCCATATATTCTGTCTTCACAAGATCTTATACTTCAATTTTATAGTCTTATGCCTCTTTATAAAATTATCATAATCACATACTAACTAACAAATACCTATGGCAGGAGTCCATAGTGATCAATCTGTACTTAGAGTAATGAAAATATCTTAATTGTGCTCTCATACAGCTTTCAGATGTTCATCTAATTATTGTGAAATATATTCTTCAGTGTGATATTTCCACTGCAGAGTATTTTGTTTTTTTCTCTTTTCTACGTAAATTGTTTTCAAAAAACACTATTTATATAGATAAGATTATGATTATAGGAATTTAAGAAAGAAAGGCTTATTGTAGTAGAGTACATAAGATTAGATCTCAAAGAAATAATACAGTTCTATATGTGTGTTCATAAAAATACGCAGTGAAGCACTCTTTTAAGGTAACACGCCAGACCCATTTGAAAATCCATCATCTCTGCATCTCTCAAGCTCAGTGAGAGCCTCTCTGGCTTGTTCTTTGCAATTTTAAAATTAATAGCTGAGGAGGGAGGTGCCTGTTCGTTCCTAACAGATATCTAAAGCTACATCTCTGCTTTCAAACATATTACCTTTAAAAGCCAGCATTTCAGAAACGTCAACATGAATGTAAGTGTCGAATTCATGCTTAATGCTAATTTGTTTATTTATGCTTGACTGCACTTAGATGGTAAAACGTAGGTATCACAAAATAAAGAATCTTTATTTTGAGACACTGAACTAGATGTTCCTTTAGTTTCACTGCCATAAATCCCATTAGTGTTAATTGGAGATTTGCATGTGCTTTGAGAGAATAATATCCCTCATTATTCTTGAGTAACAGCTACTGACTTTTAAAGGCCATTTAGAAAGTGTGACAGGAAACAAATAAAAGTGAACCACTGAGCTTTTTAGAAGCTTTCTTTTTTTAATGTACCGGAATATAAAACAAAAAGCTGCACAAACATTTCTTTGCCATAGACTGAATTTTAGTATTTCTGAAACAAAATTTCAAATCTATTTCTATGTTTTAGCCAACCATTAAATATGGCCACAATATGCTTTTTCATAGATAAAATTGGATATGAATAATATGGCTATTCACTTATTGTCCTTGTCTTAGATATCTGAACCATTAAAGGTTTGTAAAACAAATCAAAACTTTTAGCTTTAAAAAGAGTTAATATATTTGAACAGATAATTGCGAATCTTATGTTTTAGACCTCTAATAACGGTAGGTGACTACTTTAAACGCTCACAAGTTTGAATTTATTTGACATTCACCAACCCTATAAGGCAGGTATTATTATTATTATTATTATTTTAAATTTTTAGAGTGAAATAGACATATCAATGTAATTTACCCATGTATTTAACACATACATGTATGTATGTATGTGTATATATATATATATATATATATATATATATATATATAATGTGGCAAAGAAGAATCTACAGTTAGGTGTCTGATTACCTCAGTCTAAGTTTGACGTAGTTATTTTGGTCCAAATAAGTCAAGTTCCCTGAACTATGAACACAGCTGTCTGTGAATTAAAATCTCACAGGTATCCTGGTGTAGTGGTACATGCCTGTAGTAACAGCACTGTGGAAGAGTGAGACAGGAGGATCTCAAGTTCAGCTGAGGTGACTTAGAGACCCAGCAAGACCCTATCTTAAAAACACCCATATGTATAAATACATTATACATGTGGCTAAATATGTAAGTCAGCGCAAATGTGGGTTCAATACTAAGCAACACAAGAAAGAAACAAAATCATACAACTTATTCAAGTTAGATGAGCCACTAACTCCTATTTAGTCTCCCTAGTATTCTTAAGAATCACGTCGTATTGTTTAGCAAAAAAAAAAAATAAATAAATAAATAAAATCATTCCGATCACAGAAAAATCTCCCTGAGAAGAGTTGAAAGTGACTCTGAGGAACCCTTTATAATAAGCGCTCATTTAAGGAATTCTTCTACATGATAGGCATTTTAAATTTTTTAACACATTAAATATTTTAAATGAACCCACAAACATTGTGACAGATATTGTGTATATCCTCTTTTTGAAGATAATTATACAGAGGCAGGGAAAAGGAAAGCAATATTCAGCAGTCAGAACACTGTGAACAAGGCAGACTATTTCCAGACAAAAGATGTAAATGACTGATCGATGAACAGTGGCCACTATGCACTTGGATTATATTTTACACTTTTTTTTTCCAACTGTCATTTACAGTTCCTCACTGGTCAGGGCACAAGAGAGTCCCATTTGTGGTAAAGATCTTCTGCTTGGACCCTTCCTGGTGGGAAACCTGGAGCCAAGGGCCAGAATTGCCCAGAGCTGGACTGGAAACTGGGTTTGGAGTGCATCTGATCTGCTGTTGTAACCTTTCTGCAACCCCTCATTTCTTCTGTGTAATAGGGTAAGAGTTAATAGTTTATAAATCTTTGTTTTATTGTCTTCTTTTGGTGTTAAAGGCTTTTGCTTTTAGATAAGGATCTCTAACTTAAGCAGTTGCAACTGTAGTGTCTAAAGCTACAAATGCTTGCAACTCAAGTGCTGGAGAGAAACTAGTCAACTTCGACATCAGAAATGACTATCACTTGGTCTATCTACATATAACTTCTAGCATGTATATTGTGAAGGTAACAGATATGTTTTTTAAAATTTAGTTTTATGTTTTCTGAAGTTTCTGGAAGTTTTAGAACAATTTTGATGTGTGATTAGTTGAATCCCTGATGTAGACTCCTATAACTTGAAAGGGATGAATGTGTAATATATGACATATAGTTTTCTCTTATAACTTCTAAGTTTTATCTAAGTTTTAAAGAGGTCCCTAAATTATACTTTTGAAAAAAATATAGAAGAAGATCAAAATCTTGGTTTTTTAAAACATATTTTAGTCTGGAAATATTCCCAAATATATGATACAATATTTACAAAATAAAACTCAAGATAAATGACAGTTATACTTAGTCTTTGAGAATTCCTCAAATCTAACTTGTTTATTGAAAAAAACACTGATTTATCTGTTTTTACACATTCTCCTTTAGTCATATATCTCTTGGTATTGATCTTTATAATTTTTCTGTTTATATGAAAAGGAACACCGATTCCTGTGGCTGAGAACCACAAAAATAAAAATAAAGTGTGCACAACTATAATTTTGCATTAAACTATTTTTACAGTTTAACATATACTACCTCAGTTAATTTTCGTAATC
The DNA here is from genome assembly GCA_004026965.1 of Petromus typicus. NCBI lineage: Eukaryota > Metazoa > Chordata > Mammalia > Rodentia > Petromuridae > Petromus > Petromus typicus. Next base: position 3,070 of record PVIR01035227.1, on the reverse strand, counting down.
TTATTAATTAAATATAATATTATTTATATACATTTCTCAGTAAGCGCTGCAGTATGGAACACGTGCCATATACAAACAGCTGAGAAAATAATGGAAAAATGTTGCTCAAGAGTGAACTGTCATGTTAAATTTTTGTATCTGAATAATCTAACTAAAGCTTATCTCCCATTTTCTGGAATGAATTTAGTTATAACAATTAATAGAAAGTCAGAACAATGCTAAAATACATACTAGACTAATAGGATCTAGTGGCTAATCCTTTGAGATTTTGAAATCCTATCCATTAGCTGTTTAGCATTTACTTTTTAAGGATCACAAAGAAGCTTAATAAGGCATAATTGAAAGCATAGGCCCAAAGAAAATAAGTATGAACTCTTGAGAGAGAGTGTGTTATATTTGGGAGCTGGGAATATTTCTGTTTGGGGCAGTGGAAATCTGTGGAATTTGTGAATCTATAAAAAGTTCAGTGTGGGTCCTATTTTAGAGATAAAAATATGGCTGACCATAGAAAAATGACGGACCACTTTACAAGAGACAGATGTTGTTAGTTTTTTAAAGATCTAACATTGTTTAAACTGTCTGGGTCTGTTCACTCATCGTGAAATCAAGCTTTCCCTTTGTACTTTATCGTATATAATTTGTGGATTTAAAGTATCTGCAGGGGATTTTGAATGTGATGAGCCTAGAGGAAAAGGACAAATGAGACACCAGAACACAGATGTAGAAAACCTTGAGTAACTTCCATGTCCTGACATTGCCGTCTCCTAGAATGTACAATGATTAAATTAAACCTCTCCTTATATCTTTTCAGCTACTTCTGTTTTTTTTCTATCCTGCTTCATTTTCCATCCTATTTACCACTTAAACACAGGTAAAAATATAGAATTCTGCAAAAATATCTGGGAGCTTTATCAAATTTATAAGAAACTAGAACTAAAAAGAAGAAAACTGCTATATCATTACTTACTATAAATAAGTAAATGTGTATATTTCATAAATATGATTTCAAATCCTATGTTCAATAACTTTAAATTAGGTTATTCATAGTCCATTTTAATAGTTGCAAATTTTACTCGATTCTCAATTAAAACTGATTATTTAAAAAAATTATTCATTACAACCCATAGAAAGCTGTTCAGAATTTGAAGTTATACCTTTATTTTGAGGCTGCAGTTTAATTTGCTGGCATGTTGAAGTAGGGATGTACATACAGAGAGTGCTGTGTTCACAGAGATATACCATGAACGGTCACACCAAGGATCATGCAAAGCAGGGCTGTTATCTTGGCACTACAAAGTTAGAATTCTTCATAAAGATTTAACAATTAAAGGGTCTTTTGTTTTCATTTTAAAATGAACATTACAATGTAAATAGCCAGTTTTGGCTACAGTAAATATTTGGCATGATTTTTAATGTGTGATTTAGTATTTGGAATCGACTCTTGTGTATCCCACATATATTCTACTCATCTTCTAATCACTTTGCTTAAATACTTTGTGTATTCAGTGGTTTTTAAGTTATCTTATATTGGGAAGAAGGTATTTATCACATAGCTTAATCATCACTAATCATCTTACATCTTTGGATGAAACTGACAACTAGTAAAACAGATGGAACTACTTATTCCAACGCTAGCAACATAAGGTATCCCTCACTGTCCCTCATTATCAGAGACATACCTCATTTTAAACACAAATGAAACTCTCACCCACACAGACCTGATGTTATCTGACATTTATTATGGTAAACTATTTACATCAGAAATGCTGCAGTATGAAAATAAGTCTGCAAAATATCTTATTTATACTTAGAAGATTAATCATACAACTTTAAACCTCCTCACACTTCGCATGTGTTCATCATTATGTTTCTTTATCTCATTTCCTTCCTGCTCTTTTAGTCTTGGGCATCTAAGGAATTTGAAGTTGTGTGCAAGGCCTGCCTTTGAGGCAGCAGTTCTGCAAATGCATGTACTAGCAGAGAAAGGTACATTATAAGAAGCTGTATTTTAAAGATGTGGTTAAACAATTAGAAGCTTGAAGCTGTGGTGAACTACTCTAAGGAGCTCTTTTAAAGAACAAGTTCACAATGTGAATGGACTTTCTAGAATAGATTCCTAGGCCCTTGGAAAAATGTATTATAAGGTAAAACATTTGCAAATATAAGCACCGAATTATTTATCAATTGAATAAATATATCTAAATCTATTAATTTATTTATCTATGTATTTATCTATGCGTATATCTACCTATCTATGTATCTCTCTTTCAATTTAATATATTTGTTCTATTCTTTATAGAAAAATTCACAGAACCTTTGAATGTAGTAAAAGAACTTGTATCTTTTCTTCTCAGACACTACACTTTTACTCTCATACTTAGTCACTGATGTAAAAATCAGAGTAACACCTCTAAAGAAAAACTGGAAAGAAGAAATAAATACCACTTTATGCAAACAAAAGACAATTGCCTGAGACATTTACAGATCTAAATCAAACAAAATGAAAAGAAGTGAGAATTTATTTCTGAAATTGTAAAAGGAAGGCATGTAAAAATTAAAAACAATCTATACTTAGTAAAATTTTTGATAGTATAATTTTGTCCTTAAATACTAATCACAGTAAATAAATATAATAAAATCAATATTTCAAATATTAAAATATTTAATATTATTAATACAAATAATTAAATGCATTTTAATGTGCTTAATTAATAATTAATAGTATAAATACTATTATTACTAAAATAGACCAGAGTTTAAACATATAAATATATATTTAAATACATTTAAATGATGACAAAGCCTGAAAGCTTTAAGGACAGTTATTATTTGATCTAAAAACTTGTTTGTCTTTAAAATCATTTGAGAAAATTTACATCTCTTCCCTGAAAAATTAAATTAGAATAATTGGAGGATTACAACATCATAATTTTTTAAGTAACTCAGGTAATTTCAACTGAATATCATATTGGAGAACTCCTGCTCTTACTCAGAATAATGTAAATTTTTTTGTGCCAGTTAATTTTCGTAGGTGGCAGAGTAAATCTAACCCAACATGAACAAAAAAAAA
>PVIR01035226.1:0-16628 GCA_004026965.1 Petromus typicus | reverse complement strand
ATTACCAACCTATTAATAGATAGCTGTGCTTTATGTCTTTTACAGAACAAAGTCCTACCCAGTATGGGCAGTTAAAGCCCAGTGTCCACCTCATTCCTACCAACGTGATTCCTCCAGCCACACCCCACTGTCACCAGCACGCTCCACTGCTGCCGTCCTAGGTGGTACTCTGCTCACCTCTCCTAGCACGGACTCACCAGCCTTCTACCCAGGGAGCTCGGTTCCACTCGTGCCATTTCCTCACGGTGCCATTTCCTCATGGCGCCCTTCGGTTACTCACAGAGCCAGTCACACAGAGTACCTCCTCATGTCGAACCCATTAACGCCTCTGCACTGTGCTAGAAATACACTCCAAGTGCCCTCCTACTGCCGCACAAGTGTACTGTTCAGCTGTCCAGATTGATCATGTGCCAGCTGGTCTTCTGCCGTGTGTCAGACTGAGCTCCTGCTGAACTCGGGGTCGTCCTGCGCTGACGACTTGCGTGGGAGTGCTCTCTCCCACCTGCCTCTGGCGCTGAGCAGAAGGCCTTCAGGCCTCGGTCCTGAGCAGGGGCCCGTCTCCAGAGCGCTTGCTTAACCTGCTTATTTTGCCACTAGCCCCTATTATTCTTCCCTCATATTTCATTTACTTCCTCTGTAATGGATACTTTATTTTATTTTATTTATTTATTTTGAGACAGGGTCTCGCTTTGTAGTTGAGGCTGGCCCTGAGCTCAGCCTCCAACTCACATCACAGCAATCCTCCTGCCTCTGCCTCCTGAGTGCTGGGATTACAGGCGTGAGCCACCATGCATGGCACTGTGGTATGTGGTTCTGATTGCTGCTGGAGTGAGTCTCCACGCCAAGTATTGTTATGTGGTTACCGGGGATCGAACCCGGGCCCTTGTGCTTGCAAGACAGGCGCCAGAACCACTGAGCCATATCCCCGGCCTTGTAATGGATACTTTAATGGATAATTATTTCATTGTTTTCATCTCCATGAGTGTGATCTTCCCTCTGCATAATGTAAGCTTCAGGGAAGTGGAAAGGAGGCTGGTCTAGTCATAGATCTACTACCATCACTACATTCAGAGTCTGGCATAGGTTAGAACGATCCTAATTATGTATTAAACATTAGATCTATGGCCTCAAGTTTCTTCACCCACAGAGAAAGTAAACCATTTGAAAAGAAAAACAATAAAATGTAAGGAAAAGTGAATGGTTAAGATAACATGATTGAGTCTCAAGAGATGTCAGAAGAACGGAGACTGTACACCGCCGTTAGCACATCTGGCGCATCATCCCAGCTTGGAAAGTATTTTGTAAAATTCCACCTTTGCCCATCAGCTAGCAAATAGGTGTTCTGTGGGGCCGACATGAGTTAGTGAATTGGTGGAAATTTCAGTGATGCTGGCTAAGGATGGGAAATCTCTAGGCATTTCTGCTTCTTTGGTACCAGCCCTATTTTAACACTGATTTTATGGATCTGTATTCATCAGGGAAAGTAAATGATGTGAAGCCCTGGAGTATGATCAACAATAACAGAGAAGACTGTAATTTTTTTCAAATCAAAGTTCCTATTGTTAAACTCACCACCTAATATTTTATTACATTTGAGTGATACTAAAAGAATATCACACCTAAATTTGCTGCCAAGTTATAGTGCTCAATACAAATAGATTGTGTAATAATAGCTAAAGGAGTTAATAGACAAACATCTACCAAGAAGGGATTTAAAAAATAGAAGTGATTTTATACCTGCTGAAATATAAAATGGATGCAGACTAAGAGGCGGAGATCCAAGCTGGGTGGATGTTAAGGCGGCGAGTGAAGACGAGTGGAACAGGATCGGTTTTATGGCTCTCACACCCCTGCCTGTCTCAGGCGCAGGACTGGGCCACAAAGGCCCCAGCGCCAGAGCTGAGCAGTGCGCTCAAGCCGGAACCGGAAGCCGGTGCTCCGGGGCGGGACGCCCAAGTTCACCGTGTTCCTGCTGCGCTTTAACCCACACTCTTCCACCCCTTCCTTGCTGATGGAATCCCAGGAGATCAGTAATAACCGGCAAACCTCACTACACTCCATGGGCCATCCCGGGGCCGGGACTTCTGCCCACATGGATGGAGCAGGAAGCCGGGGCAGGAGAGGGGCAGAGAGCCTCATTCAGCAGCATCTGGAGCTTCCAGTCTGCGGGCCACTCTGGCTGCTGTGGTTACTGGGCACAGCCAGTGGGAAGCTCCAGCCCAGACTGGAGACGGTGCCCTCATGGGGCAGGAGGGGCCAGAGTCACTGCTGTGGGCTCCGGGCCGACTGTGACATCAGCAACTCCAAGTCACACAGTGGGAGCCTCAGCGTGAGCCTCCGCCCGCCTTACTCTCATCACGCTTTTAAAATCCTAATAGAGGGAGTATTTTAAATGACCTAAATCTAAAAACGGGGCATGCCACACTCACGACTATTTCAAATAGCAGCTAAAAACGAGGCAAGAAAAAATGTTTGTGCTTCCATTTTTGTGACATTTTCCTCCTCCCTTGAAAAATAGAAAATACCATAACTTAGTTGTCATTCAATCTAAAATCAGACTGTGTGCCAGCTGGAATCCGAGGCCCATTTGCTACTGTGCACAGTTCCTATATTAACTACTTGTTAAAGGCTTATTTGGCCACCACTGAGACACGAGACAACGGAAGGCCTTTCCATGTTTTGCCAGAAAGATTGATTCAAGTGTGAGCAGAATGGTGGAAATCTTATTCAAACGGAGGCATAGAAGTACCACTCAGTAACCGCTCAAACTGTATTTCTGAAGAAATCAAGTTGAAACTGAAGTTAGTGTCTAATGGATTTGAGCCAATGCAGAGATAGGAAAACATCCGCGAGACTTACTGAATTTCAATAGCAGGTTCATAAATAATTTTTAGTGCTTTAGAGAATATGACATACTAGGTCACTTGGGTGCAGAAACACCTGAAAAAGGTAAGCTGGTCGAACAGTACCTGACCCTCTGGTCACATTTGTCTGTGTGATGGTTCCCAAAGTAGTGGCTCTCAGTTCTGGTTGTAACCCACCCACCGCCCTTTTTAAGATGTAGAGGATCAGAGTTTCTGGGCATAGGGCCATATGCCCTTTCAAAACTTTCTAAGTTTGTATTTATACCACTTAAAGACTGCGCACAACAGACAAAACAGTGACTATCCATCCATGAATATGGTCACACACATATAATCAATTGTCCTGGATTTGCAGATCTCAAAGGGCTTCCCTTGTGCACGACTGGTTTTCTTCTTTGCCAGCCAGTCCTGCACACACACACATTCTCTGCTCTCCACCAAGCACAGGCTACACAACACTGATGTCAAGACCTCAAATGTGCCTCAATTGCTTTCTGACACTTTTAGGGTTGGTCCCCTTTAATGTGGTCTGAAGATATGCCTTACTTTCCGCCGAGCCCTCTTACGTGGCCATGTGCACAGCTCACTTCCAACTCCCATCGGGACTCCACCTTGTCACAATGTCAGAGGCACCGAGTGGATGCTCAGGAAATACAAAGCAGAATGGAGCGGAGTAGAGCTGACATGAGGGGAAGGGAATAATGGGCAGGAAGGAAAGAAGGAGGTCAAGGGACAGGAAAGCGTGCAAAGAAAGGGAATCCAGAGAGAGAAAATCGCTGGCTGAGAATGGAGGAGGAATGTGAGTGTGAGCTGAATGGGGGACTGAAATGGGTTTCCTACAACTCGAATGAAGCTGAAGAGGCATAAAGGGCCGGATGGTAAGACATCCAACACCTCTGCCCAGACGAACTCTCTGCCCAAGCCAGATGTCCATCTTCAACTCTAAGGAATCACAAACAATCCTCAACTACTCTTACTTCATGAAATTGTAACCATGCACCTTTGTACTGGCTCTACTGATCCCCTCGGCCATGAAGATGTGAAGCTAAGGGGCAGGGCTGCACCATTTTGTATCTCCAGAAAATGCCCAGGAAATAAAATCTCAGTAAATATTCACATTTGGAATTGCATCTTAACTGAAGTGCTCTCCGTGCTAAAAAATCTCTTGACTAAGCTATAATCAATCGTCTAATTTTTAAAAAGTTCCCTCTTCCATTCAGTAACTTTTGTTATGAAAATGAGTTAACTGCAGATAAGAGATGGATAAGACAGTTAAAATTGTATTCCTGCAAATTATTTTGTGCTTTTATTATCAGTACTAGAAAACTGTTGCTTTTCCCTGAGCATTTCCTGCGACGTGAACAGCAGAGCTTTTGCAGCTCCCCCTGCCGGATGCAGCGCTTCAGTGGGTGCCTGGCCTGCGCCCTGGAGTCACCATATACTGGGCCAGGCTGGACCAGTGAGCATCTTCCACGGGGCTAGGCTAGGTAGGAGTACTCTTTCTTCTGAAATGGTGGCTACTTGGTAAGATGGCTTCTTTGTGTTGTCAGGGATACTGAACAGAACAAAGAATTCGACTGAGAAATAAGCTGACAATGCAGAATTAGAGCCTCAAAATGGAGAGATGCAGATTTTTAACAGCATACTGAGGACTTAGATCCACAGTTTCAACTGGTCAAAAAAATATTCTTCTTCAGATTAAAAAGTCAGGTTTCTGTCTTGTGTCACACAATGAAATTTGAGATATTTTTTTTTAAAGTTCTCATATAAAAAATACTAGTTGAAGAGATAGCAATGGCTAAAGCAGTACAGGAAGAGAACTCAGCTTTGCTGACCTGCTATATAGTCATTTCAAGACAAGATTTGGGGAGAAATAGCAACCAGTCTGCCTTTCCTCAGACAAAACACAGCAAGCCCCTTCCTTGTCTATGCTCACAGATAATTTCACTAATAGAAAATGAGCATTTCCAAAATGGCTTTTGTTCATCATGGTTATGAGAATTACAAGTGATCTGAAATAAAATAATCACTTCAAGTTTCCCCCAGAGATGTCAGCTGTTAAGAAGAGATATACAAAGTCACTGAAGAATTCCTAAATAATGGAGCCAAAAGAGATAGTAAAGGCAAGAAAACCTCATAACTAAAAACAGATAACTACAAAGAATTTGCCAATAAAATGGGAAGTCATTCTCAGCTAAAATGGTCTTTATTTGCCATTCAAACTCATATAAAATTCCTAAAATCTGTCACTGTAGTAGTTTCTAAGTGATATGTCAACAAATGTATTCACTGAGAATACTTAATCCTGCCTAGAGCCAATGTTTTCAGAAAACATCCTAAAGAGTCAACTGTTAAATCAATAAAAATGAATGCTCTGAGCAGGTGTTTGGAATTGTGCTGATTTACTCATATTTGCCAGTTTAATTTCCACATTTACCACTAAACTTCTGCAAGAAAGCATAAAATGTACCTGGAAGTATTATGCTTATCATAAATATGAGGACAGTTGTGCGAAACATATCCGTAGCAGTAAAAGTGATCCATAAATCATATTCACTTACCTAAAGCCTTAAAGTTTTCTGTTTAAACTGCAGTTATTGGAATACCAGGTGTCACAGTTTAGTGTTATTTTTAAACTATTAGCATTTGACACTTTAAATAGGCATATTTATGTGAGGCACAGAAGAAATAGAAGATAACCAAGGAATATTAGCACAGTTCAGATCTCACGACAGAAGAAAACAATTAAAATACATCATTTTCTTTAAGCATGTCAACTGCAGGCAGTATGACTAAGTGGTCAAGAATGTAAGATGTTGAACATCAAACTACCACTTCAAAAACCAAAAATTCTCAGGATATCCTAGGAAAAGATCATTAACAACACTGAAAGTTTCGATAGAATGAACGCAGTAGGTAAGGTGGACAGTTAGGCATGAAAGGAATCATGAAGAAAACAGTCCAACGGCAGGAATAAGTCAATGTCTTTCACTCATCACTCTCACTGTGAATAGTCTCAATTGGCCAACCAAAAGACAGAGTAGAAGAATGGAGAGAAACAAAATCCAACAATATACTCTGTAGAAGGTATACATGTAGCCCAAAAAAAGAAACTCATAAACTAAGAAATAATAGTTCATGCAACAGAAACACCAGAACAAGCAGGAATAATTGTCCTATTTTTGGACAAAGAGGACCTCAAGCCAAAACTGATCGGAAGAAGCAAAGATGATCACTACATATAGGTTAAAGAAACAATTCAACAGAAAGAAATAATAATTATAAAATTACTGTGTGGCACCTGGGTTCATGAACTTAATTCGTTCCACAGTTCTGGGGAAGATGATCTTGTTCATACTCCTGTGGGGAATTTGGCTACAGACAGGTTGTGAAAGGAAGCACTATGCTGCCAAATGCTTGTTTGTGAACTGAATTATTCATGTACTAAGGCATTACGATATGTGCAACAAACAGCGGTTCACAACTTCATATGACAAAAGCTACTAGACATAAAAGATCAGATAAACATCAGTAACAATACTGGGGATTGCAATACTCCACAGAAATGAATAGATAAATGAAACAGAAGATCAACAGGAAAATATCGCCATTGAACTAAACCTTCCAAGAAACAGACTTACTGTACATCTGAAAGGTATTACCCTCAAAACAACAGAATGCACTTTCTTCTCAGCAACACAGAGAACTTCCTCAGTAGTGAGCGCATACTAGCCAACAAAGCACACTTAAGTACATGCAAAGGGATTAAAATTACACTATGAGTATTATCAGATAACAATGCAATAAAACTACAAGTCCATGGCAAACAAAATTACTGAAATTAGAGAAATATGTGAAAATTAAACAATGTACTCACGTAATTAATAGGTCACAGAAAAAAAAAGAAATAAGGCCGTTCCTAAAATTAAAAGGATAAGTAATACAGAGCAACAGAGGGCATATCAGAGTTTACGAGGCCCCAGGAGAACATCTCTGAGGGTGAAACCTGTAACCTGAGTACTCACTTCACAAAACAGAGCCGGCCCAAGTAAATAACCTAATGATGTACCACCAGGTCCTACAGAAACAAGATAATCCAAATCCAAGGCTAGAATAAGGATGAAAATTATAAAAGTCTGAGAAGAAAGTAATTAAATGAGGACACAAATAGAATCGATGAAGCGAAGTGGAACTTTGAATGAACACATAAAATAAGATCCAAATCTATATAACTGGACATAAAAAAGATGAAATCATAATAGACATCGTCAAGACCAGAAGATTATTAACTACTTCACAAATCTGTACGCCAATAAATTGAAGAATTCAGAAGAAACAAATACATTTCTAGATGAATACTAACAACATTGAGCCAAGAAGATTTTTAAAAGCTTGATTAATAAATAAGAAGCAAGGAAATTGAAGCAGTAATTTAGAAAAAGGACTACCACCTAAGAAAAGCCTAGATCTAGACAGTTTCACTACTGAATTTTACAAAAAATTTAAAGATATAACAGCAATATATCTCAAGCTCTTTAATCAAACTGAAGGGAATAAGTACTCCCAAAGTCATTCCTAGAAGCTAGCATTCCTATGCTTTTCATACAAGACAAGCGTAGCCCTCAAAAAAGAGAATTACAAGCCAATTTCTTTAATAAACATAGATGCAAAAATCTACAAGAAGATACTGACAAAAAGAATGCAAAAAATTACCAAAAAGATCATACATCACAATGAAGTAAGCTTCATCACAGGATGCTGGACTGGTCCAATATACGCAAACCAATAAATATAACACATCTTCTAAACTGAAGCAATCACATCATCATCTCAATAGACACATACAAGTCTTTGACACAATCCAACATCCATCCCTAATAAACCCCTAAAGAAAAGAGATATAGAAGGACCTTAACTCAATCTGATAAGAACTATTCATCTGCAACCAACATCGTATTAAGTGGGGGAAATGAACACTTTTCTCCCACATTCACTACTACTACTCTTGTGCAAAATAGCCCTTGAAACATCACCAAGAGCAATCAGGCAATTCAAAGAAATGCAACAGATGCCATAATACATTATGGTATTATTTGCAGATGACAAAACCTTCTACATAGACCTAAAAATTCTTCCAACAGACTCCTGGATTAGCCCTATTCAGCAATGTAGCAGGATACTAAGTTAACATACAAAACTCAGTACTGCTCCTGTACACCAATAAGAGATCACTGAGAAATTCACAATACCATTCACAATGACATCAAGAAAATTAAATACTTAGAAATTAACCTAACCAATGTAGCGAAAGATCTCTACAGTTAAAACTACAACACTCTTAAAAAGGAAATTAAAGAGAACATCAAAAAATGGAAAGATGTTCACTTCTTGGATAGGTAAAACCAAAACAGTCATACTTCCAAAATTGATATGCAGATTTAACATAATATTAATAAAAGTACAATAACACTTTTTTCACAGATCTAGAAAACACAATCCTAAAATTCATATGAAATTAGAAGAGATGTAGAGTAAGTAAAGCAATCCTGGATAATGACAGCAGAGAGGCATCAAAATCTTGGATTTTAATTTATATTACAAAGCAACAGTGATAAAACAACATGGAACTAGCACAAACAGATATGTGGATCAATGAAATAGAATAGGAGAAGCAGGAAACATTCCAGACATATTTACGTAGTCGACCTTTGAGAAAGGAGCAAAAACAAACAAACAAACAAAAACTCACTAGGGAGAAGACAGCCTCTTTAATAAATTGTGCTGGGAAACTGGCAGTCCCTATGCAGAAGATGGAATCAACAGCCATATCCTTCAGTATGTACTAAACTAAAATTATAATAGATAAAAGGTTTAAATATTACAACACAAAAACTTAATCTACTGGAAAATAAAATAGTTAAACTCTTGAAGACATATCCATAGGCAAGTACTTTTTGAAGAGAATCCCAGCAACACAGGAAATACTAAAGAATCAATAAATGAGATGATAGCAAATTAGAAAGCTTCTCAGAGTAAAAGGAACAACCAACAGAGACAGTCACTCTGTGCAGCTGAACATCCCGAACATCCTGCAATCCATGCAGGCCTCAACAGGTTTATGATAAAATCTACAGTGAAAGATTACTCCGTATCTGGGGATGTAAAGTGGGTAAAATTCAGACCATCAAACCACCTTGAATGGGACTTTGCAGCATATACTTGGGATCCCAGAAAATAACATGGGCTGGGAAGAAAAAATATGTTCCTGCCACAGAAAGAAGCTGTCTTCAGTCATGGTAAACACAAAAAGTGAAGATAAATAATTGCTGCATAAACTTATTAATAGAAGTGCTAATGCTGTCAATCGTACATCTCCATTTTGACATGCAATCTTTTATTTTCCTTTTACTGAAGAAGAAAAATAAAGGGGCACAACTGGTAATACAGCTTGCAACTAAATTGGATTTTTCCACCAGAGAAAGCTGTTCAGAAAAGCTATTCGAAAAAGCAAAATAGTTCCAACAAAAGAGTATTAATGAGTCCACCCAGGAGGAAAAAGCCTGCTACAAAGCAAACAAAGCTTTCCAAAACCTCTTCCAGGACTGCAAGTGTGAGGATGTTTTGAGCACCCTTGTCTTTGCAGAAATGATATTACCTGCCAGCTAGGTATGAGATTCAGTTGAGATTTTTGGAATAAGAACTCTTGACCTAAACTACCAGTCTCACTGACAATCCAAGACAAGAGACCAGAGGGTGGGTGAGAAGGAGACAAGTACATCCGCCCCACACTGTGAGCCGGGAGCAAGGTGGAAAGCGCATGGCACCGCTGTACCACGTCACATCACAGACATGATGCAGACGTGATGGCAGTGGAGGATCAGGCAGGCGCTGTGCCTCTGCCCTGAATAGCGTGTCTACCACGTAGCCACTCATTTCTTAAAAATCCTATTGTTTAGCTACCCATATGTTTTTATTTAGTGACAAAACAACAAAATAAGAACATGGGAACAACAACAACAACAACAAAAAAAAAAAACCACAAAAAATTAAAAACAGAACCTTGAGCATTTTTCCTTCAGAAAAAAAGGAATTAAATATATTTTGTAATTTCTTTCTATCACAAGTCAAGTCAGCTACAAAAATAAGGCTGCACAGCTTAGTGTTCTATAAGGAGGAAAGAACAACTGGAAAATAACAGTTCAAAAACTCCAGGTCCATTTGGGCAGTGTTTTCACCTATTCTTATGGTACTTAATGGCATGCCAGGTCAGTTAGGATGACAGCAAATCCAGATGGGAGGGTCTGGTGACTCCACCCCCACAGAGTGTTTTCAGTGAGGGAAGGGCATTCTTGCAGGAGCTTAACACCAGAACTGTCCTTACCAGGTGGTGTATATTAGTGGGAGAAATCAAAAGACAAATGTTGCCTAAAAAGAGCGCTCTAAAACGCCACCACTGCCTGCCAGGGTGAGACTGCCACATGCACGGCGTAATAAATGTGTGCCTACGATTTCAATGGCAAAAGGGAAGAGTGGTAAATGCCAGTTGTCTTGTAACATGGCATTATGTATTTTAGGTGTTTAAAGGCACTAAAGTACCCTTTTATGCCCACATGCCAGATGGATAAACAAATAGCACGTGCTAGTCGCATTTTAATAGAACGGCAATAGTTTACACGGGTCAGGACAATAACAGGTGCACTGTCGAAGACGAGGGAGAAACATTTTCTATCAATTCCAACTAAAAAATAAGTGTGTGCACTTGGGAAGGTTGTGGGAGATCTTACAGGATTGCCTTTTATTTTAGTAAATTAGGTTCTTCCTTTCTGGTAGAATTCCATCTCTGGACATTTGACTAACAAACATCGCCTCAATGGTATCTTTGATCTGAAACCAGAAATATTAGTTGGAGAAATGCTTGAGGGAGGTTTCCCAGCTGCACACACAGATGAGGCAATCAGACACAGCACAGGAGCTCATCTGTGGGTGACACCATGTTTTACCTAATGGCCAACTAGCTGTCAGTGTCCCCCTTAAACATAACTCTCCCTAAGATCTGCTGGTTCTTTTAGAGGTCTTTGTATCCCTTGCTCAGAAGCAAACAATGTGTTATTCACTATATTTTGTATTCTTGGGCACCAGCTGTTTTTGTTGTTGTTTTTGTTTGTTTTTTTGAGACAGGGTCTAGCTTTGTGGTTCAGGCTGGCCCTGATCTGAGCCTCTAACTCACATCACAGCAACCCTCCTCCCCAAGTGCTGGGATGACAGGCCTGAACCACCACGCCCGGCACTGTGGTATGTGGTACTGGTTGCTGCTGGGCGTGAGTCTCCACACTCAGTATTGTCTGTGGTTACTGGGGATCCAACCCGGCCCTTGTGCTTGCAATGCAGGCACCAGAACCACTGAGCTGTATCCCCAGGCCCCAAGGGCACCAGCTGTTTTAACAAAGGCAGAACTTCTAACTTAAAGCGTCAATTTAACCTTAACAAAGTAAGCATAATATGACCCTAATTTTCACTTTCCTATCTTTTTTTTTTTCCTCCTGGGCTCATTAGCTACAGCTCTTTGACCTTGGGCATGTAACAGAAATCCTTAGAGAATTCTTTTACTACAGAGAATTTCCTTTCGTTTTTATGAGGTTGTTGCTGTATTTGTTCACATGCTAGGTAAAAGACTTCCCTCTACACACTAACATCCTTTTCAAAAGCAGGTCCTTCAAATAACTTACCTAACAGGATCTTAAATGTCTTAAATAACTACTAGGAGTAATTGCAGATAGTTTTTATTTTTTTTCCATCCTTTTTCTGGCACCTGTGCCGCAGAATAGTGATGCGAAACTTTCCGAGACTCAGGGCCCAACTGCAGCCCAAAGCCTGTTTACCATAAAATATCAATGCTGCAATGAAACCTGAGAACTGGATTTTTAGTTTAGAAAAAACAATTTACACATTAACATCTTCTGTCTTAAAAGAAAAACACAATGCCATAGGTTCAGTACCATTACCACAGGGTTTAGGAGGGACAGCTTTATAAACGTGCACCACTGACCTGAACTTCCGAGAGGAAATTCTTGGTGTGGACCACGGCACAGCGGGTAAACGAAGCGATGTGGAATACACTCATCAGCAGGCTCTGTCCGTGTCCACATCAACGTGCTTTTTACCAAGCTATCGCCAACGTTTCTAACTGAGCACTTCTTTCACGCCTCCCAAGGACAGTCAATGAAAAGTAAAGGCGCACGTGGGATTTTGATCAAAACACAGGCCTCACAGGATGTGAAGGACGTGTCAGGAAGGCGGGGGCCAGAGCTGCAGGTCTGCAGAGCCCTCAGCGCAGGGCAGCATGCATCTGCTGCTCCACACTTGTTTTCTCATCCACCCAGGAACCACCCGGCATCGCTGGGGAATCAGTCAAGTAGAATTCTCTGCTCTCAGCTGGCCGGGTCTGAGCAGAGAATGGCCAGTCTGTCCTAACACAGAGTGTGGCCCTGCCAAGCCCACAGGTGCATCATATCCCCCACCAAAGGGACGCATCGCAGGACAGAAACGCGGACCAGTCCACTCTCACCAGACTGCCCTTCGGGTATCAACGAGAGGTATGCTAGAGGAAGTGGGGGTTTTTGTTTTGTTTTCTGTTGGAGCTTCTGCAGCTCCACTGTCAACCCTGGTTGGAGTAGACAAGTCTTTGAGCAGTGTCACTGCCCACTGGGGAGAAGCTCTACCACCCATCCCTCATCCAGGGTATGACCATGACCCAGATCCTCGGAGCAGAACTCAGAAGTCTGTCAAAATTTCACCTGCCTCTTGTCAATCTCTGCTACAAACTGAGAACTTAATTTTCAAAACAAGACAAAATCCACATGAAATTAAATGTATAACACAGTAAAGTTAAATACTTTCTACAAGTCATAATAGTTTCACTATGTAATATTATGTTACTTCAGTTATAACACTGAATTGAAGATAATGTACTCGAGGAAAATATGTGGAAGGCTGGTCATGAGAGTTGTTACAGCCTTGTAGTTCTGTCTGTCTCTCCCATGCAACCTGAATGAAGAATCATGTGCTCTTATCTTACCTGGAGTCAGGTTGTAAAGTCAGTATATACATGACTGTGTGATATGATCACATTCCCGGATAGAAAATAGTCTGATGTCTTCAAGATGTATGGAGATTCTGATCTCCTTTCACCATGTCTATTATAGGAAAATAAAAGCCACTATCATCTTCTTTCTGGATTACTCCCAATGCATCCTGATTGGGGCCAACAAATTCTTTTCTAAGAAATCAGATTATGACACTTTGTAGCCCTTCTCTGCCCTTCCGCCGCTACCTCATCTCTGTGGCCTGCAGAAATATGACCCTGCCCAGGCCTGTTCCCTAACCTTGACTGCGGCCACTCTCTCACCCAGGGCTAATCTGAAATGAGAAAGGCCTTGGCGTGTTGAAGGATCAAAGAAGCAGGCGGGACTGGAGCTGGGGGCAGGCTGGGCCTTCATTTATCTTCTACAACGATCTTCATGAAACATCTCTAAGATGGACAAGAAAACGTTTCTAGTTTTCAGATAAAATGCAGCAAAAGTTCTTTTTCTTGGCTTCTCAGTCACTTAATAGCAAATCCCAGGCTAGTTTTCTAATGGCTGTTGAAATTCCTCTTTTCCATGCTACAGCCACTGTGGATAATGCCAAGTGAAAGGATAGGAGCTTTCACACACAATTCACTGAACAGACAGAAAGGAGGACAAGAGGAGAAGAGATAAATAAAGGGGAGATGTAGGACAAGAGAAGAAGGAACAGGGAGTGGGCTGGCCACGTTATCTCTGAAGTTTTGTGCATGGCTCCCCCAAATACCTAACAAACCTTCTTAAGCTACTGTATAAAATTCTGATTTTCAAAATGCTGCTTCAGGGGCTGGCTGTGGTGGCACAGGTCCATAATCCCAGCACCTGGGAAGCTGAAGCAGGAGGCTCCCTGTAAGTTCAGAGTCAGCCTGGGATACATAGTGGCTTAAAGGCCAGCCTGCACTACACAGTGAGACTGTGTCCCCCACCACCACCAAAAAAAAAAAAAAGGAAAGGAAAGAAAAGAAAGCAGAGGAAGAAATGGAGGAGGAGGAGGAGGAGGAGCACCCCATCCAGCTCACCATGCTAACCTGCCTTCCATCCTCATCAATTAACCCCAACTCTAGCTGTTTACCTTTATGACACTACACCCAGCTGAGCCTGCCCATTTCCCCTCTATTGCTTTTAATAAGTGTCAGTTACTACACAGAAATTCTATTCTGAGGTTTATAGTGAGTGTTAGTTTCTACAAAAAGCTTAGCTAAAGAAACGTCAGAAACAGCGTCCTCACTCAGAATTATCATGGCACCCAGGGCCTAGGCATCGCCTCAACTCCTTGTTCTTCCAGCACTAAAATGACCAATGACTAAGTTCTGTTCAAAGGTGATGTAAGCCCACATTTCCGGGAAGAAACATCCACGATGCAGAGCGATACTGGAACACACTTGAGGTCTCGCATGTTACCGTACTGCCTAGACCCTGGGGCTCAGCTCTGCACTGAAGCACTATCACCGCTTTCACCAGGCGCCAACTGCTCCGTCCAGGTTCTGCCAGGTGGATTCAGTCACGCTTGCGGCAGCTGATGACTGCGAGTCTACCCTGTGCTGAGCACGGAGCGCACAAGGAAGGACGAGGACATCAGTTTCGTTATTTGGAGCTGACACTCTAAGAGAGACACACAAAAGACAAGTAAACAACTGTCTGATCAATTCTAAGTGCCATCGAGGAAAGAAACGGGGGCATTCATGGAGCACGACGGAGACCGCTTCTCTGGACAGGTGACAGGCAAAGCCTCCGGAGACATGTTGGAGAGAGATCTGTGCTTCGGGCACTCCTCCCGGAGCACACTCACTTCACATTACAAGCCTTTCCACAACAGAGGATTCTGGGACAGGTCCAAATCAAACAGGCCTCCGTAGACACGGTCCCGGCACAACAAAATCGTCGAGCTTCCCAAGCCAGGGATGGTCGGTTGCTCCAAGTTAAGACAAAATCAACATACAGGAGCCAGAAACTCCAGTCAGCACAAAAACGGCCTCTTTACATCCCATCAAGGAATCATTACTCTACATGACAAGAGGTATATTGCCAATAAATCCACAATTCTGTTTCCAATTAACGCAAACTTACAATATTCCAAGTTGTTATTAGATTTCAATTAATAACCTGTGATGCCTCATTAATGCAAATGTGCTCTTACTGTGCTCAACCTTCATTAGCAAAATGGGTCCAGTGACATGACTGCTTCACATGATAATGGAGCTGTGATTAAAAGGAGCCATTCATCACCTTCTTGTACTAAATAGTCTCTATGACAGTTTACTCATCCCTACACGAAACACTTGTTTCTTGCAAAAAAGCCAATTAATACTTAAACTAATGGCAGAAAGAAAAGCAGAAGCATCATACTGAAATCTCTCTTAGCGTTCCAGTAGCAATTCAGGACCAGAAACAATTCAGGGGCTTCACAGATAAGGGGCACTACAGAGCTAATGCATTCCGCGCTCAGCATGCTAACCCCACTGTCTCGCAGTTCCCTTCTCTGGGGAGAATCCTGGACCCTGGACCTGAGCTGCCTCACTCTCTGACCACCTGAAGCCACCGCCAGACCTGGAGCCAGCCCAGAAAAGGCGAGAGCAGTTCCCAGCTCCCACCTGCCTCCTCTGAGTAGTAAAGGGTGATGGAACCAAGCTTCCCAATACAGCAGCTATTTCTACTTTCCGCCCAGCAACCAGCTCCAGTGGGACAGCGGTGCTGTGCTAGGCCCTGGGGGAGAGCCCTTCTCTCACTCTGCATGGTCTGGCGGGGTGCACAGGGTAGTTTCCCCACCCCCACCCCTGCAGGCAGAGGAGCAGCATCACCCAGCTGGGCCAGCTCATAGCTGCAGGCCCCGCATACCGTGCCCCGGCAGGCTGGGGCTCCTGAGCTCTCTCTCCTGAGATTCACTGTCCCCAATAAAGACCATCATTTCACACCCTGCTTTAGCTCTATGCTTTTGCAGAATCATAGAAATAACAGGTCACACATAAAGTTAACAGGGTCACCTCCACCACGCTGACCTCCACGCCGACTGCACCCAGCTAGTCTGTCCTCTCGTCAGCCCGCAGTGTCACCCACTGGAGAGACACCGAGTGGAAAAGCTACATGCTTTCCCTCTGCGTGAACAGGAGTTTTAAAAATCAATTCAGAGTTCCTCTTAATTGTTGCTTAGTAACCGCCACAAGATTGGGACTGTTTCTTAGATTGAAAAACAGCAGTATAAGTGATCACTTTAATGTTTTAAAGGAAAAAATTGTCTTTATATGGAATTAATAACTCAGACATTTAAGTAGCTTTGTATCAGATACATAATCTAAAATAAGGCATAATATTTAGAGATTTTATTTCAAAAATTCAAATATGTTCCTCTTCAATATGATCCTAATATACAGATTGCGACTTTGTCCCTTTGGTAACAAGTAATGCTGGTTCTTATTAATGGGTGTTCATGTTCTAGGAAAAACGATAATCTTTCATATAGAGACGAGTCCTTGAACTACTACGGTTCCACTTAGAGTCCTCACGCTCACAGTGGTGTGAAAGTCAAACACGCGGAGAAATCGAGATGCACACATAGCTAGCTCCTGGGCAAGCTGTTCGTGGCCCCGAACTGCTCGTGGACACTGCGCAGCACCGCAGGACCCCAGGGGAACCCTGCCTCTGTCAC
>PVIR01035225.1:0-16640 GCA_004026965.1 Petromus typicus | reverse complement strand
TCATATCACAGTGACATATGTGCATCCATGTTTATAGCAGCTCAATTTGTGATTGCTACATCTTGGAAACAACCCAAATGTCCATCCACTGGAGACTGGATAAAAAAGCTGTGGTTGTTCTACAGAATGGAGTACTACTCTGCCATAAAAAATGATGTTTGAATCATTTCTACTTAAATGGACATACCTTGAGGATATCCTCATAAGTGAAATAAATAGGGCACAGATAGGTACATATCGCATCTTTTCTCTCATATGAGAAAATGAAGATGTAAATGAGTCCTAGCATTGTATGTTATATATTGTGAAATAGAAAATGCTCAATGTAAAATAAGGTGAAAGGGGACAATGTTGAGATTGTAACAAAAAAGTAAGGAAACAAATTTTATGTATATGGAGGGGTGGTAGGGTGAGTAGGGTTATGGGATAAAATGAGAATTAAATTGTGTCTTATACTGGTACAAATCCCCATTATGGAGTACAATCATGATGTGTATATTTAATGTACCAATAAAGATTTTTTTAAAAGTTGAAATTTTAATGAATTTGAAAAGTTTTAAATCTATACATGTTTTAGTTGGCATTGAAGATTAAGAATCTTTAATAGTAAAAGTAAGGAGAGGGGCGGGGGATTTAGCTTGGTGGTTCTGGTGCCTGACTTGCAAGTGCAAGGGTCTGGGTTCAATCCCTGATAACCACATACAGCAATACTGGGCATGGAGACTCATGCCCACCAGTAATCAACCACATACCACAGTGCTGGGCGTGGTGGCTCACACCTGTAGTCCAGCACTCAGGAGGCAGAAGCAGGAGGATTGCTGTGAGTTCAAGGCTGAGCTCAGGGCCAGCCTGAACTACAAAAGTGAGACCCTGTCTCAAAAACAATGTAAGGAGAAAAAATAGTCAAAGGACTGTATTTTTAAAAAGAAAATTGTAAGATTCACAGAAAGAATAGGGGGCAGTACAGTTAAAAGAATATAAATCAAGAGTGTGGGGCTGGGCATGTAGCTCAGCGGCACAGCGCCTGTGTAGTGACACAAGGTCCTGAGTTCAATCCCCAGTGGGGGCGAGGGAAGCAGCACCCTCGGGCAGAGATGGCTTGATTTAAAAACAGTGAAAGGTGGGGAAAGGTGATGCAAATATGGTGGAGAGGGTACAGGGCTGCACCTGGATAGGAGAAACAACTTCTGATTGCCAGAGCATTGGGCTAACTGTGATCGAGAACAATTTCATATTTTAAAGTGGCTCACAGAGATTGTTCCCAGTTCAACAAAGTGGTGAGTGTTTGAGGTGATGGATGTGAGTCCTGATGAGATTCATTACTCTGTATGTGTGTGTGTGTGTGTGTGTGTGTGTGTGTGTGTCTCACTGTACTCCATAAATATGTACCATTACTGAGTGTCAGTTGAAAAACAAAAATGTTTTTAACAAAAGGTATAAATAAAGACAATATAGCTATATGTATAGAGATTATTGGGATAGTGTAAGTAATTAGAATGCTAAGTGAAAATACTGTGCGGAAACTGAGGAAGGTTTCCTTAGAAAAATAAGGAGTCAAACCAAAACATACACACACACACACACACACACACACACACACACACACACACACCCCAGCTAGAAGCAAACATCAGTGAAGTAGGACAAGAAACCCTTCAGCTCCTTGTGGGCTTAGGTGGCTTTGGCTGACAAAGGCTGAGCCTTCACCTACAAACTATCTTGCTGGAAAAATCTCTGAAGATGCTTAGAGTTTTCCCTGTGTCCCTCCACCCCCAGCTAGCTCAAGCCGGTTCTTCTTTCACTACATTCAACACGTTTGCTGAATTCTACTTCATCAAGACTCATGTCTTTCATTCATCTGTCATCGAACATGATTACATGTATTCAGAGTTGTTCACTACATATTTAGGGTTCAAACATCACTTTTACCAATAAACTCAGCTTTTAAATTTTTTTCTTGTTTGGAAAATATTTCCACCGAATCAGGGCTAAATGCCTTTTATTTAATTATAGTACATATTTATTTTAACTGATGAGCTACTTGTATTGGTAACTTCTTGCTATATAGATTTAGAAATTTTATAGTTTCAAAAATGGCAATTGATATTCATGTTAATTTTTTCCAGTTTTGTTTCTTCCTACTAATTTAGGTACAAATGAAAATAAGCCTTAAAAACATGGTTCTAACCAACTTAACCAAGATTAAATAGCTAAGGATTTCAGAAGTAATTTTTCTACACAGCTTTGTATATAGAATGAAATTTGTCTATAAACAATAGAAAGCCAGATACCTTGATTTTACTTCGTATTTTGTTAAAAATCAGGCTAACCATGAGATCTTCATTTGTATACCAGGAATTTTGTTATATACAGGAAATGTCTTCCTCTATGACTTTTGAAAATTCACCTTTAATGTCCAGGTTAGTTAGTCTATAATCCTGTGTTTCCCACTTACAAGCTGAGTGTTCCTAATCAGAAGTGTTTCAGATTTCAGAGTTTTTCAGATTTTAAAATAGTTGCAGAGATTTCATCAGTTGAGAACCCTAATCCAAGACTCTGAACTTCAAAATGCTCCAAAATTTTCAGAAAGTTTCAGATTTGGAGCATTTTAGAATTCCAGGTTAGATGTTCAATCTGTCGAGCTTTGGGACTGTTGACCATTTTGTCTATCAAATGAGAAGGGTACCTACTTCCTAAGATTTATAAATAAGAATTTCACCAGAGTCACATTATGAGATAATTTACAAAGACAATTGAAAAATTAGTTGGGAGATTACGCCAAGTGGCCTTTGACTATTGGACGTGGCTGGCATTCGTGGAGCTTCCAGAAGAATATGGCGGCAGCTCAAGACTGACCCTCGCCTCAGACATAAACTCCTCTGGGTTGGGGAGGAAGAGCCCTAAGGCCACATTTGGCCTGCTGCCTGCTGGGAAAGCTACTGGGCCCTCCTGTGAGTCAAGAAGAGAAGTTGCTGTCTTCTCTGTGCATTGGCTGGACATGGACTGTTTTTAAGATGAATGCCAAATCCTCTTGCTGGATTTCTAATTCTGTTTAAAAGACACACCCTAATAAAGCCAGGAAGAAAAAATGACTCACCTGCTGCCATATTTACCACCAGACACCATTACATTTCTTTGAACTCTGAACTGACTTCATGTCTCCTGGGTGCTGCCTTCAGAGCCACTGATCAAATTTCCACTTCTTCCTGGTCAGATTATTGGGCTCTGCAGGGCCTTTCAACAGCTCTGTGCCAAAGAGCTTCTACACCCCACCTATTTCCAAGCCCACTCTTCCAGGTTGGGATTGAGGAACAGAAAGCCAATATCCAAATGATGTTTCACCAGCCTTATCTGATTGTGTTTTCTTTTAACAGTGCTGATGCCAGGCACTATCCTGGGCTTCCGCGTATAATGATGAACCAGGACAAACATGTCACTGTCCTCTTGGAGCTTATAGATTAGAAGGGGAGAGATAAATTACTCAGTTCCATAGAACAAAATCCAGAATTGCAACTCTGATAAGTCCTGGAAAGAAGAGATAGAAGGTAGCAAAAACATTTAACCTGGGAAAATCTCCCATTTGGGGAGATTGGGGAAGGCCTTGATACCTTGGCAATGCTTTCTTGTTTTACCAAAGTCACCAGAAGAGATCTGGATCAAGCTTTTAAAAGCTAGTGTCATCATTCTTACTCTAAGTTGTCTGTTCACAGCGAGGACAGAGATCCTTGAACCTACTTATCAGAGAGGAAATAACTGAGGTAATGGAAGTTTTTGAGAGACATTAACAACAACAACAACCAGTTACTGCTAAATACATTCACTCTTCAAGATTATATTCAAATTACAAATACCTGGTTGAGTATGTTTGCTCCTAAGTGTTGTGGATAGCCAGTGACCTCTTGGGGCTCTAATATAACCTAAATTCCCCATAGCAGCAACGGTATCACTAACTACATAGAACCTGCTGGTACATCTTCCACTCTAAAGACAAAATCATACTTGGCTTCCTATATCTTTAAAGTGTTTTCTTCTGTTTTGAACTTTAATCCAAAGTACGATTTCAAAATTAAACTTGAAGTGCTGATGGATAAGACCACCATCATCTGAGTCCAGCTGTCTGACACAAGTCTCAGTCTAATTCTTAGTTCCTCTAAGTCTTTGGGCCACTGTGCTCCTGAGTTTCCCCTTTTGCATAATGGAGATAACAAGACACTACAGCACGAGGATCCAATGGGGACAATCATAGTGTGGAGAATTAACTAATGGTCAACTTGTAACACGGAGCTGAACTGAGTCAGCGTGGTCTGGGTGTGGAAGGTGCACCTGAGAATTTTTGTCAGTAGCCATAAAAAGAGAACTGGAGAAGAAGCTCGTGGGCTGTTGATCGTCTAGGAGAAGCTTGCCTTGGAAGGTTTTCCTGAGGCGAACGAGGCTGTTCTCATTGGAGGAGGAGCTCAGGGCCTTAGTGTAGCTGGGGACGGCTGTAGTTTTTGGCAGCGGAGCTCACATCTCCACCATGAGCATCAGTTCTTGGCTTCAGTGTAGATCCCTCAGCCTGGTGGAACAACTACCTCATCCCACTGGCATAGGTTTTCTGGCTTCCACCACTGGCCTTTGGACCTTCTGGGTGCAGATCCTCAACATGAACAAACATGGGACACTGCCTTGGATCTAAGCCCTTAGCTGGACTTGTGTGGGACATTTCCATGGGATCCCAGCCCATGGCTGGATTCTTTGGACTTGTAGTGTGTGATTAATCTCTTGCCCTTCTTTGTGTTTGACTTTGGGGTAATGATCATAAAATAATCCTGTAAACCATGTGTCCTGTGTTAAGTGTGTTCCCTTGCCAAAACCCTGATTACAACACATAGAATTGTTGGGATGATGAAGTGAGACCCTATAAGAATTGCATTTTCCTGCCTGGCAAATCAGAAGCTACTCTTGTCTTCCCTACAGATAGTAGGAGGCATCTGTGGATTTCATTTGTACATATCCCGACACCAGTAGCACCTTACAAAGTCATACGACTCCTGGAAGTGTTAGGCACACATGGTGTTCTTCCTCTGACTGCAGTTTTCCATGACAGAGATGGAGGAAATATTATCTAAATAGCCTCCTATTTTCTCTGACAGGACTATGAGCAAGACAACTTGAAATGTCTCAAAAATATTATTTGGGACTTTTCAATTCACTTGTGGCTGCATGTATAGAGTAAGGGAATATATCTAACACCCTTCAACTGTAGTCTGCCTCTCTGCGTAAGGAAACCACAAGTGAAATTATATGGGAAAACCAGATTGAAAACTTTCCAGAGAAGGTAAATTCAAGTCAAACATTTTCCTCCTCCTCCTGAACTGGCCTGGCTGTTGTAACTGGAACCAAGATAGCAGGTATTGGGTAACAGTGATGGACTAGACTGACATTTTTCATCATTTGGAGCCAAGTTCTCATTTTGGGTGACTCTGTGGGAAAACAGCCTTAAATTCAATTTTCAAATCAGATGTTTTCTCTCTGTGAGTGTTACTAGCCCAATTTTTTCAGTGGAGAAACAAGCACTGTAGCAAGAATAAGTTTGGTAGCTTAAAGCAATGAAAATGGTTTATATGGAGCCAGTATTGTTCTGTTGTAGATCTGCTATTATTATTATTTTTTTTAGTTTGAGTAGGCCCTTTGATAAATACAGTCACCATATTTCATTTAAATGCTTATCATGTACCAAGTACAGTTTTTGAATGAAAACTTTGGACAGATTCTAGGAGGCTCAGATAAAATCATGGAAAACTCAGTGAGGAAGTTAGAAATTGCATCTATCTAAAAAAAAAGCTTGACCTGTGTGACTGCTGAAACTTTAGATGAAGTTGGAATCCAGTCTTTCTCTTGATGTCTGGAAGGTCTTCACTCCCAAGATCCGTACATGCTCTAGTTCCTTATATACAGTGGTATATTACTTCCATAGAGCCTAAGGATATCCTCTGATATATTTTAAATCACTTGTAGATTATTTATAATACATAGTACCATGTAAATGCTGTGCAAGTCCTTGTTACGCTAGAATCTTCAGGGAACAAGGACAAGAAAAGTCTGCACGTATTCAGTACAGACCAGGAGACCGGTACAGGTCTCTACAATCCTCATTCGGTTAAGGCTTAGATGAGGAAGGAAGCAACCATTCAGTAAGTATTTGTTGAGCACACCTGATGCTTGAAATGGAGCAATGAACAGAACAGCCAGGTATCTCTGCTGTGGTGGAGACTAATGATTTTGTTTAGACTGAATGGTCATAGATTCAGCTAAGCATTCCACTACTAGGAGGAAAAGGAAGAGAACCGATATGGAGATACTTAGCAGTCCTTACTATACTAGCCTTTCATTTTTTCTGTTTAAATTAGCATGTATATTTTTTATTTCTTATAAATGGTAGTAGACTGTAGTAATTCTGGTTTGTTCACCTTAAATACATGCACTGAACTTTAGTGCACTTGTCTTGAAAGTCTACTTAATAGGCTGCCTAATTTCGTGTGTGTGTGTGTGTGTGTGTGTGTGTGTGTGTGTGTGTGCGCGCGCGCTCAGGATAGTCAGAGAAAGACCAGCTTTCAAAGAACATGTTCTTGAAGCCTCCCTCATGTGACAACCTATTGAGCTAGGTCAAAATAACAGATGTTATTACTGCATTTTACAGATAGAAAAATAATGTATAGTGTTCAATTAAATTCATCAGGATTATAGAGCTAGTTCCTGGAACAGCTATATCCCCTAATTGTATAGTTTTTCATTTAAGTATGTGGTTTATTAAGTAGAAGAGTTAAGTATCAAAAGACCAACATTTGATTAAAAGATTCGCCATTATTTTTAATGATAGTTGTTTCAGAACGAATCAAGTCCAGCATCTTTGTGCAGGTCTTTCTCTGGTCCTTGATCTGAGGGCCGCTTTTCCCTTGTATTGTCCCTGCAGTTCACACAGCGTGGCTCCTGGAAGTGAGACCCTCCTGCTGGATGACTGCACGTGGCCAGCCCTGTCCTTGGGCCATGGCTTGCTCTGTGGTCACGCTGGCTCTAGCCACCATGACCTCATGTTTCATAGATTCATGTTTTCCCACAGCATCCGCCTGGCAGGCTGAGGGTGACTGCTGACATCTGTAGCATTGACCAGCCTCCCTGTTAGGCAGTGTCCTCTTGCAGCCTCTCCACCCGGCTCATCTACTGTGGCCTAACGCGGCTCGGGTACTTACAACTGAGTACCGAGTTCCTGAGTGCTTACATCTCGTCATGTAAAACACACTCAGGATATTCATGAAGCAGAGAAAATGATCCTTCGCTGCTGTGTTGGGACAAAAAACTGATAATTTCAGAAAAAAAAAAGTATACAGCAGGGATGAAGTATATCTTCCCAACGATATGTGAAGAGCCAATGGGGGGGGTCTCTAAACTTCGGACTCCTCATGTGTAAAGCAGAGATCGTAATATCTACTTAAGAATTATTATAAAAATTATAATTACATACACAAAATATCCAGCTTCATATCCGAAATGTAATAAGTTCTCTGCATGTGGCAATAAAATAAATTTCCTTCTTTTTCTATAACATTTAAATTTAGGGCAGCCATACTGAATGGAACTTTCAAAAACATCTACACAAAAGCTTATATCTGAATGTTTATAATAGCATTTTTTTAAAGTTTTTTGGAGACAGGGTCTCACTTTGTAGTTCAGGCTGGTCCTGAACTCAGCCTTAAACTCACAGCAATACTCCTGCCTCTGCCTCCCGAGTGCTGGGATTATAGGCATGAGCCACCATGCCTGGCCTTGCGGTATGTGGTTACCAGAGATCGAACACGGTTCCTTGCACTTACAAGGCAGGTGCAAGAACCACTGAGCTAAATCCCCAGCCTCAGAACAGCATTATTTTTAACTACTGAAAAATAAAACCGTGTGAATGTCCATTAACTAATAAGTGGATAAACAAAATGTGCTGTATCCATAAAAAATGAAGTATTGATACATGTTACAATATAGATGAACCTTGAAAATCAAATGTGAAGTAGAAGAAATCATGCCTCAAAGGCCACAGTTGTATGACTTCACTTATGCAAAACATGCTGAACAGACAGATCCGGAGATAGAGATACTTATGGCTACTCAGGGCTGGAGTGAAGGGGAGAGAGAAGTGAGTGCTCCTAGATGCAGGACCTCTTTTGAGGCTGTGAAAGAGTTGAGGAATTAGGAAATTGTGGCTGCACTGAAAACCACTGAATTGCATATTTGAGTAGGTGAATGTTGGGTGTATGAGTTAGATCTCAGTGAAGCTGAATTAAAAGTTAGGGGCAGCGGTAAATGTATGAGTTGCTATGCGGTGAGAGAAGGTAAATATGATGCATTCAGGAGCTGTATGCTTATCTTCCCCCATAGTACCTGTCTTTTTTTCCAAGTCTTTTGGTATCTGAGTGATTCAGAGAATTATTTAGGCCTTGCTCAACCTATAGGTATCTGTCTTTCCTTTCTCACTGAAGGTGTCATCTGTGTCTGTGAAAGCAGAAAAGTGATATTTTTGCTACCCTCTCAGCCATATCTGAAATTAATTACTGAGCTGTGCTCTGTGAGCACCTGTTGATGGATAGGCTTTGGCTATTAAGGCATTGAAATAATACAGTTTTTGTTTTGGACCTGTGGTTTTCAGAGAGACTCTGCCAGGCTGGAATATTTTTATGGCACTTCAGCCTAAAAGTCATTGTAGGTAATCAAGAGACTTTTATCTCTAAAACCTGGATGATTGGCTTCTTTTGAAACAATTGGAAAAGCTAGCGTTTCTAGGAACATAATTCCCACATGGCAATAATCAGATGATGGCTTCGAGTGCCTCTTCTAAATGGTCCTTTTCTCCCATTTAGTTGTTTCACAGCCCAATTCATTCCACTACGTTAGCTGTGCTATGTGAGGACATTTGGGTTGGACGGTAGAAATTTGCCCTCAAATTGTTTATTCCTTCACTCATCGAATCCATAATTGGTACCAACTTTATATTGTAAACTTTGCAAGTTCCTAGGAGTGCCTTTGTCCTCAGGGAAAATCTGGTAATGCAGATTGAAGCAGAACCAATCAATCAGAGGACATGAGCAGTTTAGAGCGGGAGATACGGGCAGAGGACTGACATATAATCACAGACACGGTGTCCAGCAGGTGTTGGGGTCGCATAGGGAGGTTCAAGACTCCTGGAGAATGAGTTCTTCGGTTCTGCTGTGGCTTCTTTGTAGTACCAGTGTTTCTGTTTTGTTTTGTTTTTTGAGACAGGATCTTGCTTTGTAGTTCAGGCTGGCCCTGAGCTCAGCCTCCAACTCACATCACAGCAATCCTCCTGCCTCTGCCTCCCAAGTGCTGGGATGACAGCCGTGAGCCACCACGCCCGGCACTGTGGTATGTGGTACTGGTTGCGGCTGGGTGTGAGTCTCCACACCCAGTATGGTATGTGGTTACTGGGGAATTGAACCCGGGTCCTCGCGCTTGCAAGACAGGCATCGGAACCACTGAGCTAATCCCCAGCCCCCCAGTGTTTCTGTTTTTGACCAGGGAGGAACATTGCATGAGTACTTCTATGTCTTTGGGGGCACATCTTCATGACGAGGAACTTAACATAGTTCAGAATCCAGCAATGAAGAGAAAAAGAGAAAAGAAATAAAGAGTGGGCAAAAACAGGTAGGAAAATGAATTAAACAAGGGACGAAAAAGGGAGAGAAAGAGGTGCATGCAGAAATGAGAAATAGTTGTTTTGCTTCTGGCCCTATCGGTGAATGACATATCTCTTTGTACATACATTTAACCAAGGCTTCTGTTGTGTTGTATTTATGATTTTTTTCTGGGATGAAAGAGGAATACTGAGAATATATACAAAAAGTGTACAAACATTTACTTTTTTTCAGAAGAGTCTCACAAGAAATGTTTTTCTGATTTCTTAGTAAGAAAAACTGTAACTAATTTGTTTGATAAGAACTAAAGAAATCTGCAACTTGTAATCCATATTTGTGTCCTAAGCATATCTGTTTCCACCCAGAAGATGGGTTCTAGGTCTTTAGAACCCCTCCTACTGATCAGACAGCAAGGGACTACCTGCACGAGTTGTCCAGTGTTGTGTGCGTCTCTCCCCAGGAGACTTGCTGCTGAGGAGGCTTTTCCTGGGGTCGGACACAGAGAGCATGGGACTTGATGATATGACCTTTGTTGAAAGTGAATTGCAGTAGCTGCATCCATAAGTGGAATTTTATTTTTAGGTGGAGTTCTTTATTTTCTATATAAGTAAGTCTCCCTAGCTGGATAAAAACAAGAAACATGCAGAAGGGTAGTTGAGTGTTTGAAGTCTCCAGTTGGAAAATTTACTTTTGCCAACTCACTAGTCATCATGAGAATTGGCCAGGTGGTGACTAACGCTGTTGTCCATTCTATCACAAGTGCGTTGAGCCTCTGGCGTGTGAGTCTTGGAGGTTCTTGGGCAGCAAAGAGCAGCTGCTCCCACTCCTGCAGCCTCCAGCTGTCAACCTCAGCCCTGCTGCCCTAATCCCGAGGTCTAGACTTCCGGGAGCAGCAGGGAAGCCAAGAACAGTCCCCAAGGCTTGCGGCAGATGGAAGAAATCAGAAGCACTGTGTCCTCAATACCCACGTTCCGAATGCTGGGAAATCCAGCCTGCATCTTTAACGTGGCTCCAGCGGCTGCACATTACCAATACGTGTTTAGTTCTAACAACCACAGTAGGACATGGGATAAAAATAGGCCAGTCAGTTCTCATTATTTCAGGTTGGCTATCAGTTTAAGAGTCAAGCCTTAGGAATGAAAACTGCCTTTCTGGACCAAGGAGAAACATTAGTGTTTTAGAACATTGCCAGATAAAAATATCTTGGCTCTCAGTCATCGGTAATGCGGTATCTTCTTGTAGACATGCTTCTCTATGGCTGCCTCTGTGTTCTCCTTCACACATCTAACAGTGACCATGAACCTGTTAGCCTAGGGACTTCATCAGCCAAGGATTCCCTACACATTTCTAATGTGTATTTACTTTTGTCCTGATAGGCTCCTGGGCTTTTGCTCATTTGCATAGCTGGAAGAAGAGAGAAAAACAAAGACTAGAATAGCGCCAGGGAGGGAGCAGATGGGCGGCACTGGAAGAGTAATGGCCGATACACCCTCTGTGGCTCCATCTTGACCAGCTCTTCTATTTCCAGTTGCAAACGCAAGAAAGGCAGGTGGAGACGATGGACAGACAGGGCACCGCCCATGAGCACTGAAGTGGTAGCAAGCTCACAGCTTCCCCTCTCTGTACTGGAGGGATCGTTGATGTTTAGAGGTCAAAGGAAATCATTGTCCCCACATGCTCTTAGGAGAAAATTAAATACAGCTCAAGAGCTGAGCTCTCCTCACTTCCTATCCCAAGTCAGAGAGACCCAAGGGAAAAAGAGAGGAGCTAAGTAGAAATCTGCCTTGCTGGGGAGATCTGAGGGAAGCACTGAAGAGTTTTAGACTCGCAGGAGTGTGGTCTCTGAGCCAGCGCATGGCTTAGTGTTTCTGAGCTGCTTAACAAAATCTGGCTGCGTAATTTACAAGCAATAGGCATTTGTTTGGAAGCCTGGAAAGTACAAGATCGAGGTGCTGGCAGATTTGGTGTCCAGCAAAGATTATCCAGCACCATAAACAGCACGTTGTTGCAGTACTGTCATCTAGCAGTGGGGGTCTGAAGGGTGGGTGCTCCTTTCCACCTCCTTTGTAACACCCCCTGCCCACTGACTGAGTTTCCTCCCGAAAGCCTTAGGCCTTGACACATTCATATTAGTGGCCAAGTTTGGACAGAGGAATTTGGAGGACACATTCAGACCACAGTGTGAAGTTGGCATTTTCATAGAACAGTTTTCCAGTGTGACTAGTGGCTCCAGGTCGTTGGCCGAATGCCTCCCCAGCTGTCCAGTGACCCGGTATCTCTTCGCGTCATGGGCTTTCTTCATGGGATCCATTAGCAATGTCTGTTCCCTTTCCTGTCTGACAGAGGAGTGTGACAGGCTGCCACAGAGCTCCCTTCCACAGGGACTGGATGGAGCTTCCAAGCTGAGAGGGGTCAGGGTGCCCCCACATCCGGGGCACTCAGATTCCTGTCTTGATAGAGAAATCCAACTCAGCCATGGAGTTTCCTGTGTCCAAGTGCTTGTGATGTGGGCAGATGAGCACCTCGCTTGCGCTCTTCCTCGGGGCTGTTCAGAGTGGAACGGTGAGCACACCGCCCACACTTCCTCCCGGAGTCCGCCTCGGGCCTTGAGGGTGGCCAGAGCCAGCGTCCCGCCACCATTATGTGTTCAAACAGAAACACATTTTTGTCAGAGGCATTGAAGGGCCGCAGCTAGATGAGTCTGCCCAGATTTCTGCCCAGGTTTCCGGGGGGGAGGGGTGCGGCTAGGAGCTGTCAGTGTGGGGCAGAGCTCTCTCCGTGGGCCAGGGTGGCCCAGTGCTGCTTCTTTTCCTCCGGGACACAGGGCGTGACATCAAAGACCAGCGGAGGTGATGCCCCTCCCACTGCAGCTGGAGCATTTGTTCTTTTCAGAGGAAGCCCGAGAACAAAGAAAACCTTCACAATTCAGGGAAGTAAATGGATGGGAAGTTTCCTAACTTTCTAGAAGAACTCTTTTAAATCAGTCCTTCTATTTTTAATTCGACACGTTATCTCTACATATTCCAAGCAGCTAATCGTTGAGGATATTTTTAGACAAGTTTTAGCCTTTGTGTAATTTGTACACCAGGAAAATATATTTCATATAGTATGACCAACTGTTTCAAAGGGATGAGAAATGGATCTATGTGTACAGAGGGCAAAGAAAATTTAAATCCTGGGTAATGTAGAAACAACCAAAGAAAATAAATAAATTTTCCTGCATTCCTCATAAATAATGTAGAAGTGATGTAGAGGGTTGGCGAACAGTGTACTCAAGATTTGGTTTTATTTTCACAATATTTTGAGTGGGAATGATGTGCTTTGGAGCTAGTGCTCAAATTCAGGAGTTTCTGTTCGAGCTTCCTTTCGTAAGACCCATGGCTGGGCGTTCAGTGCCCCCTTGTAGACACGGGTAACACTCTGCCGTGTGTCTCGGGAGATGCTGATGAACACACTGCAGTTCTTGGCACAATGCTGATCACTTCCACATCGCTTTCTAGTCGCTTTCCCACTTCTTTGAGTTGCCCGGGGCGCCTTAATGCCCTGCGTTTGTGCCAAGGTGCTCACCTGATGTCCTGGCACACCACCAACATCACAAGTCGCTGCTGCTGGGGATATCCAGCAGGCCGGGATCTTAGACGTTGCAAAGAGTAGCTGGTCAAATCCAGCTTTAGGGCGAGACTTGAGGGCCGGGGATTTAGCTCGGTGGTTCCAGTGCCTGTCTTGCAAGTGCAAGGACCCTGGTTTTTGATCTCCCAGTAACCACATACAAGACTGGGCGGGGAGACTCACACCCAGCAGCTATCCCCACCACATAACACAGTGCCGGGCGTGGTGGCTCACCCCTGTAATCTCAGCACTCGGGAGGCAGAGGCAGGAGGATTGCGTGATGTGAGTTTGAGGCTGAGCTCAGGGCCAGCCTGAACTACAAAGCGAGACCCTGTCTCAAAAAGGAAAAAAAAAGAGGAAGAGACTTGAAAGTAGTTTAAAGTTAGCACGGCTGTCATCTCTCTGTTTTTTTAAAATAATGTTTTTAATAAAGCTAGCTTTAATTCATACACTTGTTAGGTACCTCTGGCCCCCACCTTTCTGTACATATGACTAAGCTACCTAGTTGTAGGTCCCTTGGTGTTCAACAGAATTTTATTCATTATCTAAATTTCACTGTGCTTCACTTCACATTTTTTTTTCTTTTAATATTCCTGAATACACACCCTCTTAAAGATTTTAATTACTTTTAGAAGAAAAGCCCAAGTGAGACGAACAAAAGTTCCTTCTGGATGGGGTTTAACAAAATCTTGTGTTGACATTGCCATATATGGAAGAAACTCCCACAGCTGGCAGCTCTGTGTTCCTCTGATCCACGCCGAGGCCCAAGGAGCCAGAGCTGCTGACAGTCCCATAGCTTTCTCCCTCCCCGCAGGGGCGGCTCAACTGTCGGGACATCTTAGCATCTTTGCTCGCTTTTAGGATCTCAGAGACTTCTCTTTTCCCATATTTCTTTCTTCTTCTGTTTCACTCTTTCGTGTCTTTCCTTTTTGCCTTTTTAAAAAAATTTTTTTTAATCTTTATTGGTACGTTATGACTACACATCGTCATTGCATTCAACATTGAGAGTTTGTACCAGAATATGACATGACTTGATTCTCATTTTTTCCCTTTCCCCCCACCCCACAACCCCCATCTCCTGTATACACAATCTTTGTTTTCTTTTTGCTCTATTATTACCACATTCATTTTCCCCTCATTATTTACCCATATACTCTCTTTCCTTTTAAATATTTTCTACTTCACAATATCAACTATACACACTACAACTCATTTACAACTTGATTTTCTCATACCAGAGAAAAGATAAGATATTTACACATTTGTGACCTGTTTATTTCACTTATGAGGATATCCTCAAGGTACATCCATTTGAGTATGAATGATTCAATCTTATCATTTTTAATGGCAGAGTAATACTCCATTCTATAAAAGAACCACATCTTCTTTATCCAGTCTCCAGTTGATGGACATTTGGGTTGTTTCCAAGACAGCAATCACAGACTGAGCTACTACAAACATGGGTGCACATATGTCACTGTGAAATGACTTTTAATTCCTTTGTGTATATACCTAGCAGAGCGATGGCAGGGTCAAATGGGACCTCCAATCCTAGTGTTTTAAGGAATCTCCACAGTGATTTCCACAGAGGTTATATGAGTCTACATTCCCACCAGCAGTGAAGAAGGGTTCCCTTTTTTCCACAGCCTCGCCAACATTTGTTGCTGGCTGATTCTGACATGGCAGCCATTCTTTGTGGAGTTAGATGAAATCTCAGTGTTCTTTTCATCTGCATCTCTCAAATGACTAATGATGTTGAGCATTTCTTCATATGCTTCTTTGCTGCTCTTA
This sequence comes from Petromus typicus, assembly GCA_004026965.1. Lineage (NCBI taxonomy): Eukaryota > Metazoa > Chordata > Mammalia > Rodentia > Petromuridae > Petromus > Petromus typicus. Next base: position 1,563 of record PVIR01035225.1, on the reverse strand, counting down.
CTTCTTCCTCAAAGTTTAATGTCAAATGTGTCTACATGAGTTGCATTTTACTTTGTAATATGATTCAAAGATAATGTGTTGAGGTACTCTTTTACAAGTAAATTCATTTACTAAACTTTCAAAGTAGCACAGAAACAAGTTTTGTATGCAATATTCGAAGACATTTGAAGATACTCTTTTTTTTTTAGTTTTTTTTTTTTAGGTTTTTGGAGACAGGGTCTCGCTTTGTGGTTCAGGCTAGCCCTGAGCTCAGCCTCCAACTCACATCACAATCCTCCTGCCTCTGCCTCCCGAGTGCTGGGATTATAGGCGTGAGCCACCACGCCCGGCACTGTGGTATGTGGTACTGGTTGCTGCTGGGTGTGGATCACCACACCCAGTATTGTTATGTGGTTACCGGGGAATCGAACCCGGGTCCTTGCGCTTGCGAGACAGGCGCCGGAACCACTGAGCTAACTCCCCGGCCCTTTTTTTAGTTTTTTGAGATAAGGTCTCTTTCAGTAGTTCATGCTGGTCCTGAGCTCAGCCTCGAACTCAGCAATCCTCCTGCCGCTGCCTTCCAAGTGCTGGGGTTACAGTCATGAGCCACCTCGCCCAACTTTGTGGTATGTGGTACTGATTGCTGGTGGGGTTGAGTCACCATGCCCAGCATTGTTGTATGTGGTTACTGGGGATCAAACCCCGGACATTGCACTTGTAAGGCAGGCACCGGAACCACTGAGCTAAATCCCCAGCCCAATTTAAAAACCCTACAGTTGGGTTTTTGAATAAGTAAGGGTTGGGTTAATCAAGGAGAGACACATGAAGAGGGCTTAGATTTCAAGTTCTATATGAGAAAATATGGTTGTGGTTTTCTCCTCTGATACATATGATTCAAACAGCATTGACTACATATCTTGTAACTGGAAAGTAGACTTGAACATAAAACTGAACTTTTGCTTAACTTGGGGGTCACTGTAAGTGAAATTAGAAGGCAGGCTTTCTATCTTGGATAACTAAAAAAGTGAAACAAATAGCAAGACTTCCAAGACTTACTAACTCATCTAGCTTACCTCATTTTTTATGCTTATGCCATTTATGTTCTTACATGACTTTTGATTAGTGCAACCACTGTGGATTCTACAACCAAATGAACTCTGTTTAAGGCCCTAATGACACAAGATAATATTAAGCAGTATCTCTCAGTTCAGAACCTCACTGTGTAGTTCAGACCAGGAAGAAACAGTTTTCTCATACTTCCCGTTTTCCTCCGGATCTCTTAGTAAGAATTCCCTCCTTTCCTTGGGTGACATAACTAAACTATACTGTGTCTTTTTTTCACCCAGGGCAGCCACTGACCACAACGTGGATAATACAACTGAAATACTCAGGGAGTGGCTGAAAAATGTACAGAGACTCTATCACTATGTCGAGTGGAGGCCAATGGATGCGCCAGAGTGAGTAATAACACCAGTTTTATGAACTCATTATTTTCCTTTGCTCCTTAACTAACTCTCGAGCCATTTGGATTTCCAGTCTTGAGGGTATGTGTGACTTATCACGGGCTTGTATCTCTTTATCTAC
>PVIR01035224.1:0-16626 GCA_004026965.1 Petromus typicus | reverse complement strand
TGTGTTCTATTTATGTACAATATTCTCAAATGTACTTCCCTCTGCCATCCACATATTGCTATTAAACTTATCCAGTGAACTTTTTTTTTGGTACCAGGTATTCAACTCGGGCCTTTGTACTTCCAAGGTATGCTTAGTACCACTTGAGCTAAATGCCTGGCCCAGTGAACAGCAAGACCCTGTCTCAAAAAAAACAAAAACAAACAAACAAACAAAACCCTTAACAGCCAAAGTTCCAAAAGAACTGAACTGAGACTGAGCTGCCAATATTTAGTTTGTGTTTAGCGTAGTTAATTCGTTGCTGTTACTGCTGTTTTTGATCTCGCTTTGCAGTTCAGGTTGGCTCTGAACTCACTATGTAGCCCAGGCTGGCCTCCAACTGATGGCCTCTGCAGTAGTGAGACTGTAAGTGTTCACCACCACACCAGACTCCAAGTTAATTCTTATTAAAATGAAAATATAAGTTCTTTGGAGTACCCTTTTCCATGAAAAAAATCCATACTTGTCATATATAACACTGACAAGATCCAGATTGTTTTATATAAAAAAGCCCCAAAGTTATATAAAAAGTAGCTGGCAAAATGTGACTCATTTTTATTTATTTTTTTTTTTTTTGAGACAGGGTCTCGCTTTGTGGTTCAAGCTGGCCCTGAGCTCAGCCTCAAACTCACATCACAGCAATCCTCCTGCCTCTGCCTCCCGAGTGCTGGGATTACAGGCGTGAGCCACCACGCCTGGCACTGTGGTATGTGGTACTGGTTGCTGCTGGGTGTGAGTCTCCACGCCCAGTATGGTATGTGGTTACCGAGGATCAAACCCGGGTCCTTGCGCTTTCAAGACAGGCGCCGGAACCACTGAGCTAACTCCTAGGCCCGGAAAATTTTATTGAGAAATCTTCTGTGTAAGAGAGACAGAAGGGGAAACTCATGAAGGTGGGGAACCTTAACCTGCCCACCTCACTTCTCAGAGGGCTTCTATGGAGCAAAGCCGCAAGGTGGGTTGGGTTCAAGGTGGGACAAAATTACAGTCAGCCAGTAACATTGCAAATACAGTCACTTAGGTAATATTGGTACAATGAGAAATAACAAAATGGACAAAACCATGATCAACCAATAAGATTACAAGTATAGTTGCTTAGTTAAGACTGACTAGAAAATGGAGAGCCAATGAGAAATCAAGTCACATAGCAAGCGTACAAAGATTTTCTGTCAGGAGACATCTAAGTGGGTCAAGGTCTTGGCCTTCCACCCCAGAGATATCACTCATGTTGCGTGGGTTGGGCCATTTTCTCCTTTGGTAATGCTGACTTTCAGTGAAGGTCTCTTTGACTGTCTTCCACGTGGGCTTTTCGAGGGCTGGCCCTCGTCTGTCTACCTACTTGTCTAACTAGCTTTTCTACCTATAATAGCATCACTTTCAGAGAAGCTTACTTCATGACACCATGACTGGGGGTAGAATTCCCCAGCATGCTTGTCTTTCTCTCTCTCTCTCTCTCTCTATTTTTTTTTTTTTTTTTTTAACCTTTGGCACCAGGGAACAAACATCCCAGCCCTGGAACGCTTTTTCTTTTTTTTTTTTTTTTCAGAGACAGGATCTCACTGTGTAGTCCAGGCTAGTCTCAAACTCACAGAAATCCTTCTGCCTCTGCCTCCTGAGTGCTGGGATTACAGGAGTGAGCCATCACGCTCAGCACTGTGGTATGTAGTACTGAGAATTGAACTAAAGACCTTGCACTTGGCAGGCAGATGCCAGAACCACTGAGCTGAACCCTCAGCCCTGGCATGCTTTTCTTTCTTTCTTTTTAGTTTTTTATGATTAGGAGGAAAGTTTTTGTTTTTATTTTTGCAATACCGGAGATTGAACTTGGGCCCTTGTACTCCCAAGGAGGCATAGTCTCCATTTCAGCTAAGTCCTCAGCCTGTGTGTGTGTGTGTGTGTGTGTGTGTGTGTGTGTGTGTGTGTGTGTTTGAGACAGAGTCTTGTTTTTTATAGTTCAGGCTGGCCCTGAGCTCACTCTGTAGCCCAGGGGAGCCTTGAACTCACAGCAATCCTCCTGCCTCTGCCTGCCGAGTGCTGGGATTACAGGAGTGAGCCACCAAGCCTGGCCCTGTGATATGTGGTACTGATTGCTGGTGGTGAGTCATCACACCTGGCATTATTGTGTGTGGTTACCTGAGACAGTCAAGATCTGAGGATTTGAGGGCATTATTGTGTGTGGTTACCTGAGATCAAACTCAGGACCTTGGGCTTTCTAGGCTGGCGCTGGAACCACTGAGCTAAATCTCTGGCCCCTGACATACTTTTCTTGATGAAGCCATTTTAAGGCAATCAGAATTTTAAATACACTTTTTTTTAGCACCTTGTTAAGGTCACACAAAAAAAAAATTGAGCAGAATACAGAGATTTGCTGTATACCACCCCCTGTGTATCCACACACAGCCTCCACCATTGTCTAGAGCCTTTGCTAGAGTAGTGCTTACACGCACACGTGTTACAGTGGAAGAACTTACATGGACACGTTACCATAATCCCAGCTTCATAGTTTACATCAGGATTCTTTTTCTCTGTCTCTCTTTCTTTTGAGACAAGTCTTGCTATGTATTCCAGGTGGGCACTGAATTCACTATGTAGCCCAGGCTGGCCTCTAACTCCTAGTGTACCTCCTAACAGCTGGAATTACAGGAATAGCTAGTATTTGCTCTTGAGATTTAGGTTAGTTTATTTAACTAATTTTTGAACGTTTTTATTTTTTAGTTTTTTAAGAAGAGGTCTTGCTATGCAGTTTAGGCTGGCCTCAAACTCATGGCAATCCTCCTGCCTCAGCCTCCTGAGTGTTGGAATTACAGATGAACGTCACCATGCCCAGCCATGTGAAGGTTGGTTGATTGTGTCAATTTGAGATGGTTGATTAAGAGTTGAGCTATCAGCTCAGCAATTCCACACGCTAGGGCATAGATCTGTCCTGGGGTGGCCCTTCCACACCCACCCTACAGTGGCCTGTCTGGGAAGGACCCAGCTGCTTCTGTCCCTTCAGAGGGGCTCTGGCTTTGCATTGGATGGCATCTCTTGCCTTCTGGCACTTCGGCCTCTGGAGCAGACTCCAGTTCTCTATCACAGACTCAACCAGACACAGCAGTGAGCTCCAGACCTTGGGCTGAATCCTCCAGATCTCCAGTGTGCAGACAGACACTCTGGATGCCTCCTCATCTGCCTCTGTGGTTGGCCACTGCAAGCCAGTCATGTAAATTCATATATAGTTGAGGTTTTTGGTACTGGGAATCGAACTCTCGGCCCCCCGCTTGCCAGGCACGTGCTTTGTCACTGAGCTACAGTCCCAAGCCTTTATATATACTAGTGTATCTTGTGTTATAGCTGTTTCTCCAGTAAATACTGACTGGAGCTGGGGATGTAGCCCAGTGGCACCTTGCCTCCCTGGCAAGTGCAAGGTCCTGAGTTCAATTCCTGGTACTAGAGGGGAAAAAAAACACACATGATAGTAAATACTGACCGATATGAAGTTGTACATCCTAAGAATTTAGACAAATATATGATGACGTGTGTCCACTATATGGTATCATATAGTTTCACTGCCCTCAAATCCTCTATGCTATACCTACCCCTTCCCTCCCCTTAAAACTTGACAGTTACTGATCTTCTCTCCATAGTTTTTCCCTTCTCAGAATGTCATGCAGTTGGACTCATATAATGTGTGGTCTTTAAAGATCAGCTTCTTGTGCCAGGGATTTAGCTCAGCGGTTCTGGCATCTTCCTGTCAAGTGCAAGGTCCTGAGTTCAATCCCCAGTAACCACATACCACAGTGCTGGTCATGGTGGCTCAAACTCCTAAGCCCAGCATTCAGGAGGCAGAGGCAGGAGGATTTCTGTGAGTTCAAGGTTAACCTGGGCTACATAGTGAGTTCAGCCTGTCTGAACTACAAAGTGAGACCCTGTCTCAAAAAAAAAAAATTGTGTGCAGGTTTTTGTATATATCTGTTCCTGCCTCATTTAGATAAATATAAAAAATGATGAATCCTGGATTGCATGGCAAATATATGTCCAGTTGTGTGAGAAATTCCCAAACTGTCTTCTGAAATGCCTGTATCATTTTATATTTCCATCCGAAATGAAGGAAAGTTTCTGTTGCTGTATATCCTCATAATATTTGGTGGTGTGCTTTGGATTTGGGTCATTTAAATAGCTGTGTAGGCGTGCCGGAGATTTAGCTCAGTGTTTCCAGCACCAGGGCCTGGGTTCCATCCCTGGTAACCACATACCACAGTGCCGGGCGTGGTGGCTCACGCCTGTAATCCCAGCACTTGGGAGGCAGGGGCGGGAGGATTGCTGAGTTGGAGGCTGAGTTTAGGACCAGCCTGAACTACAAAGCAAGACCCTGTCTCAAAAACACTTAAAAAAAAAAAAAAAAAACTGTAGGACTGGAGATGTAGCTCAGTGGTTCCAGCACCTGCCTAACAAGCACAAGGTCCTCAGTTGGATCTCCAGTAACCACACACAACAATGCCGGCTGTGGTCACTCCTGCCTGTAAGCACAACACTCTATAAATACACACCACGATGCCGACAAAAAAATGACCAACCTCAAAAAAAAAAGATGTGTAATAACATCTCATGGTTGACTGGTCAATCATGGTACTGAGCACTGAACCTGTGGTTACCTCCCCAGCCCCCACTCCCTTTTTTGAAACAAGGTCTCCCTGAGTTACTAAGTTGCCCAAGCTAGTGGGACTACAGACATGTGCCACCACACTTAGCTTCTGGTGGTTTCTTTGTTTGTTTTTGTTTTTTTGAGACAAGATCTCACTTTGTAGTTTAGGCTGGCCCTAAACTCACTATATAGCCCGGGCCAGCCTCAGCTCACAGCAATCCTCCTGCCTCTGCCTCCCAAGTGCTGGGATTACAGGCATGAGCACCTATGCCTGGCAGCTGCTGCTGGTATTTTTTTTTTAGGTCTTTTTTTTTTTTTTTTTTTTTAGGTTTTTTGAGACAGGGTCTCGCTTTGTGGTTCAGGCTGGCCCCGAGCTCAGCCTCCAACTCACATCACATTCCTCCTGCCTCTGCCTCCCGAGTGCTGGGATTACAGGCGTGAGCCACCATGCCTGGCACTGTGGTATGTGGTACTGGTTGCTGCTGGGGTGAGTCTCCACACCCAGTATGGTATGTGGTTACCAGGGATCGAACCTGGGCCCTTGCGCTTGCAAGACAAGCGCTGGAACCACTGAGCTAACTCCCCAGCCCTGAAGTTTTATACTTGTTAAAGGTAGCAAAAGAAGCGTGCTCTACGTAGCAAGTGTGGAGCAATTAAAAAGTGCTGGAGGGACTGAGGATTTAGCTCAGTGGTTCTGGTGCCAGCCTTGAAAGCACAAGGTTCTGAGTTGGATCCCAATAATCACATACAACAATGCTGGGCCTGGAGACTCACGCCCACCAGCAACCAGAACCACATAACACAGTGCTGGGCGTGGTGGCTCACGCCTGTAATCCCAGCACTCAGTAGGCAGAGGCAGGAGGATTGTTGTGATGTGAGTTTGAGGCTGAGCTCAGGGCCAGCCTGAACTACAAAGCGAGACCCGGTCTGAAAGAAAGAAAAGAAAAGAAACAGATACTGCTGATTGTAATTTTTGCTTTTGTCTTCAGCCTCAGTATGTCTTGACCTAGTCTTTAAGTAGGTGTCATAAATGTCATTCTACAGTCTCTCTTTTATTCGTTTGGTTTTTTGTTGTTGTTGCTGTTGTTTTTTGTTTTTGTTTTGTTTTAGACAGGTCTCACTTTGTAGTTCAGGCTGGTCCCAAACTTAGCAATCTTCCTGCATCTGCCTCCTGAGTGCTAGGATTACAGGCGTGAGCCACCACACCTGTCACTGCTGTATATGGTTACCAGGAATCAAACCTGAGACCTTGTGCTTGCAAAGCAGGTCTCAGGACCACTGAGCTACATCCCTGGCCTTTGGTTTGTTTGCTTTGAGATGGGTCTTGCCCTGTCGCCCAGCCTTTGAACTCACTACATAACCCAGCCTGGCCTTGAACCCATGGTGATCATCCTGCCTCAGCTTCCTGAGTGCTGGGATTATAGTTGTGCACCACCTGCAGAGTCTTGTCTCCTCTTTCCTGATTTCTTCTTTGCTTATTGCTTTATAGCTTTAGATTGTGCGCTGCTCTTTTCCCTAGAACTGTATCTGTCTGAGTCCTTGATTGAAGCTGCTGTACCTCTAGAGAAGATTTGCATTAGTTGCTTCCCAGGGGATCTGGAACCCTTTGAATGCTATTCTTAAGATTTACTGTTCTTTTTTTTCTCTTTAGCAGCGCTGGGGATCAAACTCACATACTAGGTCAGTACTCAGCCAAACAGCCACACTCCAGCCCAAAGTGTTAAGGTTTTGGGGGACCACAAAGAAGGGTTAAATTCCAGAACAAACTAGTGCAGTTCAAAACAAAGAAGCTGATTGAGTCACTCCCTTCCCTTCTGTAAAGGCCATGCCACACTTATGATCATCGATGGTTCTATAACCCTAAAACAGGGAAGCTGTGTGAACCACTCCCTTCCCTCATTCCAGCTGTAAACACCACACACCCTAAGCATTATACTTGGTCACACTGAGGAGGTTCTGCGGATGGCTGATCCCAGAGGGGTGGTGGGAGGCACCTGGGATCAAAGGTGTCTGAACTTATAAATACCAGAGTTCTCCATCCCTCTTTTCTTCCCCTTTTGCACTTCTGGTTCTTTTATCCCTTCGCCTTTTTCCCTGTTCCTTCTGCAATAGCCATTGATCTTCAGTAAGTGTAGCTATTTATTTGTTTATTTATTAACACAGGGTCTCACTTTTTGTAGTTCAGGCTGGTTTTGTGCTCAGCCTCGAACTCACAGCAATCCTCCTGCCTCTGCCTCCCAAGTGCTGGGATTACAGGCGTGAGCCACCACGCCCGGCACTGTGGTATGTGGTACTGGTTGCTGCTGGGCGTGAATCTCCATACCCAGTATGGTATATGGTTAACTGGGGATGGAACCCCTGTCCTTGCGCTTGCGAGACAGGCGCCAGAACCACTGAGCTAAATCCCCGACCCCCAGCCCTTAAATTTTTACATAAGGCCTTGCTAAATTGCAAATTGCCCAGAGTTGGCTTGAATTTGTGATCCTTCTGTCTCAGCTTCCCAGAGTGGAGGGATTATAGGCCCACACTATCACATCTGGTGGGCAAATTTTCTTGGCCAAATTAAAACTATCATTTTATTCTAACTGATAAGAATTGTGTGGGTTGTTGTTGGTGGTGGTGGTGGTGATAGGATTTTTGAGGCAAGGTCTGGCTTTGAAGTTCAGGCTGGCCTTAAATTTGCAGCAAACCTCCTGCCTAAGCCTCCTATTTTATAGGCATGGACAACCTCACCCAGCTTGGGTTTGTGTGTGTGTGTGACAAGGTCATACCAGCCTGAATGGCAATCCCCCTGCCTCAGCATTCTGAGTGCATCAACATGTCTGTTTTGGGGGGTGGGGTGGGTTTTTCTTTGATTTTTGACTTTTTGGTGCTGAAGATCAAACCCTAGGCCTCACAGGTGTCAGACAAACATCCTACAGTCCTGGCTTGCAAAAAGAGCTTAGAAAACACTGCTGAACTGGCAGGAATAGAAGTATTCACCTAGAGGCCAAAATAAAGTAAAATCAGGAAGCCCACAAGTGAAGGCCAAAGGCAGCTCCCCCCCCCACCCCCGTGTTTCTATGAAGCGCAGGAAACTGTGAATATTGTCCATATCGTTCTCTGGTATGTGGCAGCCAGAAGGTAAAGCCCACCTCTCTACATGGCAAAGTAGTGGTTGTGGCGATCTCTCCAGGCAGGAGAATAGGGTGTGGCTAAAGCTGGGTGGGAAAGTAGGCTAGCTGCTGCTTACAAATCCTAAACCCGTGTGCAGAACAGGTCTCAGAGCCTTGTCCGGCGTTCAGGTAGGTGGGTTTTTTTTGTTTTGTTTTGTTTTGTTTTTTGCAGTACCAGGGATCAAACTCAGACCCTTGTACTTCCAAGGTAGGTGTGGTACCACTCGAGCTAAATCCCTGGCCCAGAGAAGGTCTGGGTAGATCTAGGTCACGTGCCTTAACCGCCCTGCCCCTTTGCCACACCCCAGCCTCACCTGGAAGCCATAGTGTTTTCTAATTTTACTTGCCCCAAACTCATTCTGCAGGGCACCTTTCATTCCTTACCTTTAATACATGTAAAACTTTGCTACTTTTATGCCTGTCTTGACCAATTCTTTGCTCAAGACAAAAAAAAAAAAATCCTAAAAACCACCTCTAGAAAGAGACTCAGCACCCTAAACCCTGGGAACATTAACATAGCCTCAGGGTAATGACATTTAAAAAAATTTGGGGGCAGGAGGCAGCAAAAAATCGCCTATCTTGACCTTGGATAGAAGAAAAACAAGTCTCTCCCAAGAATATCCTCCTTGGTTTTGTTACATTTAAGTGGACAAAAAATAGTCCAGCCTGTTGTGTAGGACAAGGAAAGACTTGTCAAGCCCTCACCATTGTGTTTAATTAGCTACAGTTGCTGGGCTGGTGGCTCAGGCCTGTGATCCCAGCACTCCAGAGGCAGAGGCAGATTTGCTGTGAGTTCAAGGCTCACCTGGGCTACATAGTGAGTTCGGAGTCAGCTTGAACTACAAAGTGAGACCCTAACTTAAAAAAAAAAATTAAGATGTAGTTCACCATGAACTACCTAAGTTTAATCAAAGATAAACAAGACAATCCGCAAAAAACAGGATGGGAAACATCACCCTTAGAGAAGCACGTTCTTTCCCGGATCCAGAATGAGGCAAGTGGAACTTCTCTCGCTAATTTTATTCTCCCGAGTCCTGGAGAGCGGAAGATGGAAACCCAGTCACATTACTTAATGACTCACTCTGGACCTCATGACAGACACAACCACAAAGTCACATAAACTTTTCTTTTTTCAGTCCTGGAGGTTGAGCTTATAGCTGTGCACCACTGTTAGGCCAGTGCTCTACTGCTGAGCTGCCGCTTGGTCCTTTTTTTTTTTTTTTTGAGACAAGATCTCACTTAGCAGTTCAGGCTGGCCCTGAGCTCAGCCTCAAACTCACATCACAGCGATCCTCCTGCCTCTGCCTCCCAACTACAAGTGTGAGTCACCGTGCCCAGGACCTTCAGTCCTTTCTTAAAAGTTTATTGAGACAAGATCACTTTAACTTTTCCAGGCTGGCCTTGAATTTAAGATCCACTTTCCTGAGGCTCAGACTCAGCTGGGATTACAGGGAAGGCCATTGCACCTCCAGGACGGGAGTCACACAAACTTTATGGGCCTCCCCTGCTTGGAAATTCTCAAAAATTATATGAGAACTTGTGACAAGACAAGAAACACTATTTGCTAATTAAGAAGCAGAAGATGCTATTGAGAAAGTCACCTTGTCCCCACCCCACCACCTTCAGTGTGACTCTTAACAGCGTGGCTCCTCATCCTGCCAGGTCCCCAAAAAAGTCACCCACAGCCTCATAAACCAACCAGTGTTCAATTCCAAGTTGTCAATTACTGTTTCGTTTTTTGTGGTGCTGTAGACTGAGCCTGGGGCCTAGTGCTACTTGCTAATTGCTCTGCCACTGAGCCACACCCCAGTTTGTGACGTGTCATTTGAATCCCACCAGGCAGCTTGTGACATTTTGCCTGACTTTCATAGACGCAATGCCCAAAGTCTGGTGTCCTGTAAAACCTGCTGGTGGTGGGGTACCTGGATCATCGGTCACCCCATCTATAGGGTCCCAGGCCAGACTTGTTCTGCTCGGGTCTGAGTCCTTCCTTATCATGATCTCCAGTTTTCTCCAGAGCCTCTGAACCCAACTTCTTCTTCACATCTAGGAAGAAGAGTTCGTGTTCCGTCAATCCCGAGGAGGAGGACCCTTCCCGGTGTCCCTAGTGGCACCTGGCATATGAGGCTCCAAGTTCTGCTGAGGGGACGGCGGGTGGGAGCAGAACTTCTCCCTCGGCCTCGGTGGCACTTACTCTCCTAGTAGATAGGCCTGGGCCCAGGTGAGGCGCAGAGCACACTCAGGCCATCACATTCATGGAAGCCTCCCCGTGTGAGCCTGGCTGTGACGCGGCACGCTGCGTGGGGGAGGAATTCCCGGGGAACATCGATGTCTCTGGTTCTCAAAGTATTTCAAGCCGGTGACTCCTGTTTTGGAGGCTTCCAGAAAAGTTACTACCATACACCTGATGATAACAAGGGCGGGAGCATTGACTTGTTGTTAGTCATGCTTGGTTTTGTTTTTGTTTTGAGACAGGGTTTCCCTGTGTAATTCAGACTGGTCTTGAATTTGCTATGTAGCTCAAGCTGGCCATGAACTCATGACGATCCTGCCTCAGCCTCCTGAACACTGGGATTACAAGAGCATGCCACCGTGTCCGGCAATGTTTTTGTTATGTACTGTTAAATATCTTTAATCTTTTTGTGGAATGGGAAAGAAGGGTTTGGATAATTCAGATATGGATGCTGGAGGTGTCTCAACCCCAGCTCATTCACCTGCTGACTGGCTGAATGATGTTCATTAGCAGCAGATGTTGGGACAGCTCAAAGTGGCCGATTCCGGTGTGTGGTCTTTTAACCAAGTGGCTCTTGTTTCCCACCGAGCCTTCTCTCCTTCCTCCACTACATCCTCCTCTGCCCCTGCTCCTCTCCATTTCTGACCTACTTATGAACCTGCCACCTCCTTTACCTCAGTGCCAAACTCAAGTTTCACAATTCACTCAACAGTTGTGCCACACACCTGACGTGGAGGGGGACACAAAGACAGAACTGCGAACCTTTGGCCCTGGAGGGGCTGCTTCCCCATACATATGGATGTCTTTTCCATATTCACAGAAGCCACACCACCTCAGCCTGAGGACTGAGTCATCTCAAGTATTTCTCCCAGCTTTACCAGGCATCAGTCACAGTTCTGGACCGTGGGCTGCATCAGGAAGCGAGACTTCCAGCAGCCCCTCCCCCTGGAGGACTCACACGCAGTAAGCGGTGTATCAGTGAGTGTGCTATCTGAGAAAGTGACAACTGCTGCAGTGCAAAAGATCAAGGACAAGATGAGGAGGAGGAGGAGGAGGAGGAGTTCTGGGCCTGGAATGGAGCTTGGCGAGTGTGCTTGGGCCCTGGCTTCCTTCCCTGGTGCCACAATAAATAAACAAATAGGCAGTCTCAGAGGCCTTGCCAAAGAGATGAGATTTGCACAAAGACTTAAAAAGATGAGGGAATTGGTGTGGGGAGCCATGAGCGAGGACGTTTGAGTCATGTCCACCTGGAGACTTCCGCATTCTCTGAGTGCCACGTCTTCCTTACCAGCAGGATAAAAACCCGCCCTTCCCCTTCCGCCATCAGACTCCTCGCCCTATCCTGAGCTGCCACATATACCTTGACTCTTTCCTGTTACTGGATACTATATAAACACCCTGCTGAGCTTCAATAAACGAGACTTGATCAGATTCCTGTCTTGTCTCCATTTCGTGCGTCCCTCCTGTCCCATTTTCTCCCTCCTAGGTACCCACGTTGTTAACCCTGTGGGCCAGAGCTAATTGGCCGCCCTCCTCCTGTCCTGTTGGTCTCGGCCTGAAGTCCCGTAGAGACCAAGCACCATGCCTGCAATTACACTGAGGAGTTCTGTTGTAGACATATTTGAGTTGATGTTGAAATTGTCAAGCAATCTGTGACGACCAAGACCACATGGGAAGATCTGGGAATGGATGATGAAGGAGATGGTGACCCGGTTCCTCTACCAAATATTAATGGCAGTGACATTAAAGAAGGTCATTCAGTGGTGCACCGCCACAAGCATGACCCTCCTCCTCCTGAGGATGACAACAAAGAGGGCAGATGATATCCCTGTTTGGGACTGTAAAGTCCTGAAAGTTGACCCAGGAACCCATTCTGAACTTACTCTGTCAGCAAACTACCTCAACATCAAAGGTTCACTTGATGTTACACACAAGACTGTTGCCAATATGACCAAGGGGAAAACTCCTGAGGAGATTGTCAAGGCCTTTAATATCAAGGACAACTTTACTGAAGAGGAGGAAGCCCAGGTACTAAAGGAGAAAGAGAAGCGAAACGCTGGTCCTGACGCTGAACCACTATCGGGGTTCTTCCTAATACTAGCTGCATGGCACTGCTTGTAATCGTGAATGTTCGACAAGCAGTCGTCAAATGCAGTAGCAAATCAATTGAACTGGCACAATATTGTCCTCATTGTGCGTGTGGCCTCAGTTCAGATTCCAAACCAATGGCTGAATTTCTTCTCGTCTGAGCAAATACTCTAAAAAAACTGAACTGTAGGTTCTCTGTAGAAAGTCAAAAAAAAGAAAAAAAAAATGAGGCCAGGGAATAAACCAGTGAGATCTCAGGGACTCTTTCTAGACCCAGGAGCTTGGTCAGTGGCAATTCCTAACTTCAAATCCAATGTGTTTCCCACTTCCTGGAGACAGTGTCATGTGCAGGGGATGGGCGTGGACTCCGGCAGCTAAGGGAAGACTCCGGCAACGCTGCTCAACACTACATCATGCACGGAACAAGCCTCCACCGCACAGAATCACGGGCCAGTCACAAGGCTACATGGGAAGCCTTGGTGCATAAGAGGGAACAACCTGTGCAAAGCCTTGTGGCAGGGGTGTGGCTGGTACTCCTGGGACTGCACACAGCCAGTAAGAGGGAGGTGACAGGAGATGAGGTCGGAGAGGATCAAAGGTGAGGACGACATGGGAAGAGAGGTGCTGTGAAGATCTCAGCTTTCCTCCCAGTGACTGGACCCACCACAGGACCCGGAGCGATGGAGATGTCATGGCACTTTCCTGTGCTGAGAACAGAGGAGAGAGGGAGGGAGGTGTGTGAGAGCAGAAGCAGAGGCTGATGGGAGATGTGAGGAGCCAAGGGGCCGATCAGCTTCCTGTGCCTTCCCCTTCCTAGCTAGTCTCTCTCCTCAAAGCTCAGATCCTGTGTCTCTCCCTTTGGGTCTCAGCTGGGAACCTCACCTCTAATTTCAGAGCAAAACCAGCAGTTTACATGGCCACTGAGCCAGTGCTTGGTAGTCTGAGGCAGAAGGAACACAAGCCCAGCCTGAGCAGCTTGGTAATTTAGCAGCTTAGTGAGACTCTGTCTAAAAATGTTAAAAGGGCCAGGGGTGTAGCTCAGTATGAAGGGCATGGGTGCATTCAAGGCAGCCTAAACAGTATAGTAAGACTGTGTTCCCCCAATAATAAGATAACTGACTGTATCTTGTGATGAAACTTTCATGAAATGTTCACAAAAACCCCAGGGACAAGAACACATGCAGAGCAGCCAGCTGGGGTGTCTATGCAGCGGGAGGTGGCACGTCCCTAGCTCCATGGGAACGAAGCTCCTGCACTCAGGATACTCCCAAACCTCGCCTCTGTGCTTCTTCATCCAGCGATTCATCAATATTCTTCATAATAGCCTGTGTAATAAAACAGAAAACATAAGGTTTTCCCTGAGTTTTGTGAATTATTGGAGCAAATTCTGAAACCTGGAAATGGTTGGTGGGAACCCCTCACTTGCAGCCAAGTTGACAGAAGGTAGGTGCCCAAGCTACCGACATCAGTGCCTCTGTCCCTGTAACGAACAGTGGAGATGAGCATCCTGTGGAGTGAAAGTTTGTATGGTGAGCAGGGATGGAGGTCTCCATTCACAATCTGGCCCGCAGCTTTTGGGCCGGTGCTGAGGCAGCATATCATGGCAGTAGTGCATGGTGAAGCAAAACCACTTACCTCATGGCCAGGGAGTGCAAAAGCACGAGGAAGAGCTGGGTCCCACAGTCCTCTACAGGAGCATTTCCCAGGGGACCTAAGACCTCCGTCTAGGCCTGATCTCCTAACGGTGCCACTGCCTCACACTAGAGCCACCTAGGGACAAGTAAGGCATTCAGTCCTGGTCCCTTTGAAGCCATGTGTGGAGGCACACATTTATAATTGCAGAATTTGGGAGGCTGGGGCAGGAAGATCACTGTGAGTTTAAGGCCAGCCTGAACTACAACTTCAAAGCTTATCTCAAAAAAGGAAAAAAAAAATTAAGAAATCCCTTTGAGAGACGTTGAATTTAAGATTCAAACTATAGCAGCATCCAATCCTCTCACCTGGTGTCTCAAGCCAGGGAAGCCTTGAGAGTCCCACCCCGTGCATCGGTGCCCCAGGACGTGAGTGTCAGAACTGAGTTAAGTCACAGGACACCTAGTTGTATGGCAGAGAACCAGACAACTACCTACCACTTACCATGAAAATCCACATATTTGGTGTCAGAAGTATTGCAACTCAGGAAACAGTTGTCTCTCACAATCTTTGGGGATTAGTATCCTTGAAAAGAGACTACAGGCATCTCGGTCCTCTCTTCCATTGTGTTTGGAATATACCCAGGAAGCACAGGCTGCTCAGGAAGCCGCCTTGCCCAACACGGCTGTGCTAACACTTCGACCACTGACTTCCCAGCCTCTGGATCTGTGAGGCACAAAGGTCTGTTTAAAGGTCTCTGAAGTTGTAGTGTTTTGTTACAGCAGCCTAAGCAAACTAGGATGCTCACTATTCCACCCATCTGCACAGTGCAAGAGCCGTCTGCATTATGAGATGCAGACTTTGGTTTTTGCCCCTGCTTCCTGGCTAGTACCCGACCCGAGGTGGGTCATAGGGACTGCAAGCCTCTGCCTTGTTCTGATAATGTCGCGGGTCATTTCTTCTGAAAATGGCTTGCCAAAAAAAAACTTTATGGGGCTCTGGGTTGTTCGCCTCTCCTTGTGAAGTTAGATTCAGCATTCTTCTGTCTCAAGCAAAAACCTGAACCAAACAAGCAAAAAGTGGTGCTAAAGTTTATTTGAAAAAGATAAAAGTGAAGAGTGAGATTGAAACTGAATCTGCCGAGTGGGGCTGGGCCAAGTGAAAGACGAAGAAGCAAGATAAAATTACACGCTGGAGGAGGAGCAGGCTATCAAGAGGAAAACCTGACAGCACCCTCTTCTTTCTCTGTCCTTTTATACCGTCCAAATCCCAAGACCTATGAGAACTTGTATCTGCGGCGCCTGAGGCGGTGTGAGATCCTGCTTCAGGCTGATGGCGAGTCTCTGCATCCATTTGAAAACTTGCTCAGAGATCCACAGTCCGGGCTTTGGGAACTGCTTAGCCTATGTGTCCTGGGATCTTTTTTATTTTTTCTGAGACAAGGTCTCCCTCTGTAGTTCAGGCTGACCCTGAGCTCACTATGTATCCCAGGCAAGCCTCGAACTCACAGCAATCCTTCTGCCTCTGTCTCCGAGTGCTAGGATTACAGGCATGAGCACCCATGCCTGGCTCCGTAGTATGTGGTTCTGATTGCTGGGGACTCACGCCCACCACTGTTGTATGTGGTTACCAGGGATCAAACCCAGGACCTTGTGCTTGCAAGGCAGGTGTTGCAATCACTGAGCTAAATCCCTAGCCCTGTCCTGGGGTCTTGTCATTAACAAGTCACATTTACTTCTGCAGCCAGCTTTGCCAAGCCCTACCCTGCTGGGTCACTAGACCCCAAGTGCAGGAAGGCACCACCCATGCCCTGGAAGAAGGAGCACTGCAGAGGCCAGGAAGAATCTGGTCAGACCAGGCTGCATGCGTTTCCCCACAGTCTATTAAGTGTTAGGTACACAATAATGTCTCCCAAACCCCAAAGGACATGATTTGAGGAGCTTCCAGATGACCGAATGTGTGGCAGTCCTGAGATGGCACAGAAACTCCATGTCCCTTCCACACCTCACCCTGTATATCTAACCCCTCTGTGTGTTTTTCCTTTATAATAAACCAGTAAATGCCATATGTGATAGAGCACACCTGTAAGGGTGGGAGGCTGAGGCAGGAGGAATTGCCCTGAGTTCAAGACCAGCTTGGGCAACATAGTAAGTCTCCATCGCATAATCAATCAACCAACCAACCACTCAACTAGTAAACATTACACATTTCCTTGAGTTTTGTGAATTAACTGAATCAGAGGAGCCAGAGGTTGTAGAACTCAAATTTATAGCTGGTCTTCAGAACCCTGGCACAGGCTATGGGGGAGGAGCCTTGGAGACTGAGCCTCTCCAAGCAGACACGTCAGGGCCAGACAGACCAGAGGAGGCTGAGTGCTAGCTTGCTGTGGGGAGGGATCCCGACAGCTTTTGAGGTCATGGAAATGTCTGTGTTGACTGCTGTGGTGTAAGAAGGAAGAAAAACTGTTTCTCTATGTACACAGTCTCCATCCAGCCTGCCTCCACTCTACTTCCTCTGTTCTATTCTTTTTTGCAGCAGTCCTCCTGCCTCAGCCTCACAAGTGCTGAGATTATAGACATGTGCCACTATACCTTTTGTCTCGTTTTTTCCAGCATGTTCTGAATAATCTTTCCAAAACACAAGCCTGGCTTGACCCTGGCTTACTGGCTGCCCTTCCCTTACGAGTGAATAAACTCCGAAATGTTGAGTGTGTCTACTTGTCATAACTGACATTTAATCTGGCCTGAGAAATCTAGAGAAAGAGCCAGTTTTCCACACTAGCCAATGGGTAAGACAATGAAGCTCCCTCTACTCTGGTCTTCACACCTTTTAATCCTTCTAAAAAGTAATGTGAA
>PVIR01035223.1:0-16643 GCA_004026965.1 Petromus typicus | reverse complement strand
AAAGAACAAGAACAGGAAATATAAACCATTAAGATACAAACTCACTGATGAGAGCCACATATTAAAACAAGACACCACCCGACACTCAAGAGACTAGGATGAGAAGAAATCCTGGTTGATGAAGGTAAAGAAACAGGTATTCCCAAAGCCTGCAGTTATTGAGAATGTGAATTAGAATCATTTTGGATGCTATGCTAACAAAAGGAGCAAGGCAGCCACCTGGCACCTACAGAAGCCAACTTCTCTCCTTCCCTCTGGGTACAGCTTCAGTCTTGCTCCTTTCCTAGGCATGGGGGTAAGCCAATAACTTCTTTTTCCTTGGCAGTGATTGGCTTAGGCAAAGTCATGTGACATCATCCTGGCCAATAAGAAAGGGGAAGGCAGACAATGGGCTTCTGGGAAAGAAAAGGACCCCTTTTCCTGTTGTTGTATGTCCAACTTATAATAGAGTGAATCAGCCATGGATGGCAGAACAGGGAAAAAAAAGACTTAAAGGCATTTAATGACCAATCCCACTTTCCCTAGAACTGTGCAACATCCTTTTTGTGTTCTAACAGACTCCTATTTTGTGGTAGGAATTCTGGTACTTCCAGCCTCAAAACCTTCCAAATGATAATTTCCATTTTCTTTGACCTGAAAACTTCACTTTTTAGAATTTAACTTATTCAAATCATTGTAGAAGTACTGAATTACTTTTGCACAGAGGTGTATTATTTTCCAGAATAAAGGAAAAACTAGAAGCAGTCTTAACTTCCACTAGTACAGGATTAACTTAATTAAATTGTAGCATTGTTATACCCCAGAATACAACACTACATTGAATCACCTTGTAGTTTTAGAGATGCTTGCATGCACGCATGCACGGTTGAGAAGTTTATAAAGCAGATTTCAGAACAGTTGTGGTATAGGATCACATCTGTTTGTAATGCATATTTAGATATAAAGAAAGAACATGAAAGACTATTTTCTAATCTATCTGCTTCCCTGTGGGGCCTGAGAGCTGTTGAAGAGAAACAAGACAGAGAATCTTTCCTTTCTTCTCTCCTCAACATGGTTTGGATTTTTGGCACACAGCAAGTATTGTTCTTGTAATTGGAAATACAAGGTCGGATGATTGACTCATGGCTAGTCCAGGGCAGAGGGTATAGCTCAGTGGCATTGCATCTGGCTGGTAGGCAAAACATACCACACACACACAAAAGGACTAGCCACCAGACAGGAACCAAGGGGGAATCAGTAGCCTCAGTGTTTGTTAAGGCAAATGACAGCTTGTAATACCAGCAAACACTTGGAAGCCTGAGGCAGGAAGATCACCATGAGTTTGAGCCAGCCTGGGCTACATAATAAGTTTAAGGCCACTCTAGAAAGAGACACTCTTTCTCAAAAAAATCAAAACAAAAAAGACAATTTTTTTTTTTTTGAGACAGGGTCTCACTTTGTAGTTCAGGCTGGCCCTGAGCTCAGCCTCAAACTCACATCACAGCAATCCTCCTGCCTCTGCCTCCCGAGTGCTGGGATGACAGGCGTGAGCCACCACGCCCGGCACTGTGGTGTGTGGTACTGGTTGCTGCTGGGCCTGAGTCTCCATGCCCAGTATTATATGTGCTTACCGGGGAATCGAAACCGGGTCCTTGCGCTTGAAAGACAGGCGCCAGAACCACTGAGCTAACTTCCCGGCCAAAACACATTATTTTTGAATCTTGCCTTTTCCTTAGACCAGGAGGGATTGTGCTAGCTTTTTCAAACTCTCCACAGGTCCATGTTTGGGTAGAATGCATGGATAAGGGAAAGAATATCAACGCATTCACCAGCCATTTTATAGATAAGAACAAACCAAGCTGGGTACCCTGGCAGTGCACCCCTGTAACTCAACAGGGATGGGATGTATCTCAGTGGTAAATGGCCCTGGGTTCATTCCCAATACAAGACCAAAAAAAAAAAAAACCTAAATGAGAAAAACAAATGGTCATTACTGTGTTTACCACTGCTACTTGGGTCCCATGTGTCCAGGGAATTTTAGATCACTTCCTTAAAGCTTGGAGAATGTGCTATGGGACAGATGCTGTTACCACCCCCATGCATTGAAGCAATCATGGAAGTGACAAACCTGGTCACCACGGGGCTGGGAGTCTGACCCGGCCTCAGCCCAGGGCCCACGGACACCACCATCACCTTTACTGTCTCCCCGCAGCCAATCAGATCCTGCCCTAGGCACACTCAAGCCGTTCCCACTGCGAATACTCCCCTCCTCCGCTTCCCAATCACTCCTGTCTTGTGACACTTCATGGAGGAGTGGACTGTACTGTCCCATCCGGACTCGAGTCCCCACTTCCCACTCGAGCCACTGCACGGCACTTGCCAAAGGCCTCCCAGACCCAGGAGCCCAGCGCGGGGACAGCTTTTTCATTCAGTCTTCCTGGCCACACCTGCTACTTCTGGGCTCCTGTGAGGCCACACTCCCGGGCCTTGCCCACCTCGCAGCTCTTGATCCAAAGGTTCCTGCTCTGTGTCTTCTGGGGGCTTCTCTTCCTCTGCCCTCCTGCTCCTCCGAGCTACCACTTAAGGGGCAGCAGACCTGGCTCTCTGGATGAACTGTGTTTCTTGATCTCTCCTGAGTCACATCGATGACTTGTGGCTCCCTCCCTCCGGCAGGCTCAGGCCCTGCCCAGTATCTCAGGCTTGTACCTCTACCTCACTAACGGCACTTGGAGTCCACTGAATGCCTGTGACCGTCACAACTCTTTTTTAAATTTATTTTGATTTTATTTATTTGAGACAGGGTCTCGCTTTGTGGTTCAGGCTGGCCCTCAGCTCAGCCTCCAACTCACATCACAGCAATCCTCCTGCCTCTGCCTCCCGAGTGATGGGATGACAGGTGTGAGTCTCCACGCCCAGTATGGTATATGGTTACTGGGGATCGAATCCAGGCCCTTGCACTTGCAAGACAGGTGCCAGAACCACTGAGCCAAATCCCCAGCCCCACAACTCTAATACTGGTCCTCCACTAGGAATACCCTTCCCACCACACTCCTAGCCGACTTTGGCTCCTCCTCTAAGACCCACCACTGTGTCCACAAAGTCTTTCTGTTATCCTTGCTCTTGGGAGCTCTGGCCACCGTCTTTTCTCAGCGAATTCTGACTCCTTCCACCTTTACCTCCTGAGCATCTCCGTTCTGCATCCCTTCCCGTCTTCACAGCATTGCTGTCTCGCGGACCTCCAAGGGCCCCACCAATTTGCTCCCATTTGAGGGCCTGAGTTTCCGTCCGACACACAGGCAATGTCACAGCTTTGCTCAAAATCTCCTGAGGAGCCAGGTGTAGTGGCTGTAATCCCAATATCTGGGAGGCTGAGGCAGGAGAATCACTATAGATGGAGGCCAGCCTGGACTACAGAGTGAAAACGCCTGTGTACACACAAATGACTGTGGGCGAACCAAAGGTGAAAAATGAACACATTCTTTAGTAATGTGCCAAAGCAAAATTTCTAGTTTTAAAATGTGCCACAGCTATGTAAGATGTCACCTTGAGCTAGGGTGTGGAGCCACATGCCTAGAATCTCAGCTGCACAGGAAAGTGAGACAGAAGAATCTCATGTTCGAGGCCAGCCTGGCCAATTTAGTGAGACTCTGTCTCAAAATAAAAAAAGCCAGGGGTGTAGCTCAGTCACAGGGCAGATGCCTAGCATGCACAAGGCTTTGGGTTCTACCCTCAGTACAAAAAAAATGTCACCACTGGGGAAACTAGACAAAGAGGACTCTTTGTACTATTTTTGCAACTTTGTGTGAATAAAAAGTTAAAAACAAACAGAACTTCCCATGACACCAGCACCACTGCCAAGAGGACAAAGTCCAAGCTCCTAGTCCTGGTGCCTGCAGCACTGCAAGGCTTGCCCGTCCTCCCCCAGTCCTGTGGTCTGCCCTGGAATGTCCTGCCCCAGTAGGGATGGGCCATCTGGCCTCCTGCTCTGTGGTGGGGAGGAACCATCCTCCACCCCTAGGGTTGTTTCTGTATTTTGTGTTGTTTTGTTTTGGGGACAGGGTCTCACTTTGAAATTTAGGCTGGCCTTTTAATTCACCGTGGACCCTAGGCTACCTAGACTGGCCTCAAACTTCTGGTGATCTTCCTGCCTCAGCCTCCTGAGTGCTGGGATTACCCAGCACCCAGATGTTCTTTAAAACTCAGGGAGGTGGCTGGGGATTTTTTTTTTTTTGAGACAGGATCTCATTTTGTGGTTCAGGCTGGCCCTGAGCTCAGCCTCAAGCTCACAGCAATCCTCCTGCCTCTGCCTCCTGAGTGCTGGGATTCCAAGCATGAGCCACCATGCAGGGCACTGTGGTGTGTGGTACTGACTGCTGCTGGGCATGAGTCTCCACAGTCAGTATAGTATGTGGTTACTGGGGATCGAATCAGGGTCCTTGTGCTTGCAAGACAGGCGCCGGAACCACTGAGCTAAATCCCCGGCCCAGAAGGTGGCTGGGGATTTAGTTCAGTGGTTCTGGCATCTGCCTGGGAGCAAATTCTAGGCCCCAAGTTTGATCTAGGTACTAAATATCACAATGCTGGGCCTGGTGGCTCATGCTTCTAATCCCAGGACTCAGGAGGCAGAGGCAGGAGGATTGCTGTGAGTTTGAGGCTAGCCTGGGCTACACAGTGAGTTCAGAGCCAGCCTGAACTACAAAAAGAGACCCCATCTCAAAAAGCTAAAGCCTAAAAAATCACAAAAAACTCATGGAGGTATCCCCTCCAGAGAACCCTTTCCTTCCTGGACCCCCACCCAAGTACTGCACACTGTCCCTCCCCTAGCCACTGAAATGACATGCCAGGGCTGAGGTGTAGCTCAGTGGTACAGCATTTGCTTTGCACAGTTGAGACCCTGAGTTCTATCCACAGCACAAACAACAAGGAAAGACTTCACAAGCTTCTGTCTCCATCTCGCACCACACTGTGAGCTCCTGCACCTGATTCACCTCCGAGCAGCCCAGAGAGACAAGGCCAAGGAGCACGGAGCGAGTTCTGAAGAGCCCAGGAATCCTACACAGGAAGAAGGGCACTCACCCATCAACCCTTGATAAGCCAGGTAGCTCCTGAAGACTAAATAGAAGCTTTGTCTTCACAGCATCCCGTAAGAATCACTATTACAATTACCCAGGGATGGCGCTGGGATGGCAGCCTGGCAGTTGGCTGAGTGGGCACTGTCACCTCCCAACCCGACAGTGCTGCTCCTCTGCCCGCCCCACCCGCTTGCACCCCGAGTTTAAAGAAAGAGCAGCAGGCCCTGCAGTCTCTCTAGGCTGCAGAAGCTGTTCTGGGCTGTATTTATTCCTTCCCCAAGGTCCTGACGTGGATGTCGGCCCACCTCAGGAACCTCTTGCTCCAGGGAGGTTGGGGAGGGGTCACACCTTATCTCTGAGGACACCCAGTGGGGATTCTCAGTGGAGAAAATTCAAGGGCCATTCGTTTAGATGGAAAACGTCCTGTCCCCACTATAAGATATTCAGCATTCCCTCCCATGATGCATAGAGGCCGTATACAGTGCACTGCAGTCACGTTCTCAGCTACGTGGCCAACACCACTCGAGTATTTACACTATCACACTGCAGTTACTGCAGCCAGTGAAATGTTTAGGCTCTTCACAACTTCATCCCATGTATTAAATTTAATTTTGTTTCGTTCCATTTTATTTGTTGGGTTTTTTTTTTTTTTTTTAGGTTTTTTGAGACAGGGTCTCGCTTTGTGGTTCAGGCTGGCCCTGAGCTCAGCCTCCAACTCACATCACAGCAATCCTCCTGCCTCTGCCTCCCGAGTGCTGGGATTATAGGCGTGAGCCACCACGCCCGGCACTGTGGTATGTGGTACTGGTTGCTGCTGGGCGTGAGTCTCCACACCCAGTATAGGTATGTGGTTACCGGGGATCGAACCCTGGTCCTTGCGCTTGCAAGACAGGCGCCGGAACCATTGAGCTAAATCCCCGGCCCCTATTTGTTGGTTTTTTTGAAACAGGGTCTTGCTTTGTAATATAGGCTGCCCTAGAACTCAGAGCAATCCTCCTGCATCAGCCTCCTGAGTGCTGGGATTACAGGCGCACACCACCAGCCAGGCTTACTTCATGTATTTAAACCTAGTGGCCAGAAGCCAAATGTGGTAGGGCATCCTGATAACCACAGCATTCTGGGAGTACAGGGCAGGGGGATTGCAAGTTTGAGCCCAGCCTAGGAAATTCAGAAAGATCCTGATTTAAAATAAAGAGACAGAAGGATTGCCTCGAATTTGAGGTCAGCCTCTGTGAGTTCAACATCAGCCTGAACTGAGCAACAGCCTATCTCAAAAAGCAGATAAAAAACAAAACAAACAAACAAACAAACAAAAAAAGACCAAAGATGTAACTTAATTCAAAGACTCTAGGTTCAAACTCCAGTACTACAAAGCAAAACAAACAAATATAGAGGCATGTGGGAAAATGCAGAAGCCCTATCTAAGGGCTCTATTATCCCCACAGTGACCCCAAAGATACTGTCCACAGACAAGCCAGGCTTGGATGGGTTTCTGACTGGCCCAGGGCCACGCTGCCGCTGAGAAAGAGAGCCAAACAACCCTGCCGGCTCTGCCCCAGGACCCATGAGGAACACAGGTTAAGGCCCGAGAGTGAAATGGACGCCCACTCTTAGCCAAACTAAGAGTAGGCAGCAAAGTGTGATCCTCCTCCCTCCTGCAGCCATCTGGGCACAGAGGGCTTTTACTTTCACCATCTTGTCTCACCCTCCAACAACCTGGGGCCAAACTGCATGGAAAGGGCCAGCCTTGCCCTCTGCCTCTCAGAGCCCATGGTCCAGCCTCTCCACCCAGGCCGACTAGAAATAGTGCTAATGTGAGACATGTAAAAAATAACCCTCCTTGAAGGAGACAGAAAGAGAGGGTGGATGACAGCAGTTCACTGTAAAATCCTTGGAAATCAGAATCAAACAAAAAGAACAGGGCTACCACCCAGAGCTCTGTGGCTCCTGGCCTCACAGGGCGCAGGACTCGCTCCAGCCTGAGGAGCTGGCTGCTGGGCAAGGCTCTTGCCAGGGAGACCTCAGGGAGCCTCAGGGCTCCCCACGGGGCAGTAACAGCTCTTGCTTGCTTCCAGCGCCCCATGGCGACAGAGAGACAGGCAGGTTGGGCAGTACAAGGAGCCACGAAGTTGACCACCCCTAGTTCAGTCCCACAACTATCCCGCGCTGGCTTTTGGTACACCTGTCGGGGGTTTGGTTCCGTCGTCTGTAAGTAGGAGCGGGCAGCACCCACCTGGAGACTACTTTGCGGATTTACATAGCATGGTTCCCCCACAGGAAGCCAGAAATCCATGTCTGTGCTGAAGTGGGTGCTACTGAGAACACCTGCAATTTACAGAATTATCTGGAAGAGGGGTATGGTGGCGCACACCTGGATCCCAGCACTCTGGGAGGCTGAGGCAAGAGGATTGAAAGCAAAAGCCCATCCCGGGCAACTCAGCAGCTTTGTCAAACCATGTCTCAAGAAGGCGGAGTATACGTGTGTGCATGTGTGTGCGTAGGTGCGCGCATGCCCGCGCACCAACGAGGTAGCTCACGCCCTGGGTTCAATCCCTGGTACCACTAAAAACTTACAGGATTTTTTAAAAAAAATCAGTCATTACTGATTTTTGCAGTTTCTGTGTGGGACCCTTCTTTGGATAAGGCCTGTTTGCTCAACCTTTTCTTTTCATTTATTCAACAAATAACCAGAAAGTGGCTTTAGGTGCAAGAGACTGTACCAGGTATGGGAGAACACAGCTAAAAAGTCCTTGACCTACGACCTTGTCATTTAAGGGAGGGCAGATGCAGGTCAGTGTCCGACCCACCAGGAAAGACAGGTAAGAGTTGAGAAATTTAAACAGGAAATGTAGAAGGGAGTGGTAGCAATAACCCCCGGGCTCAGGAAAACCCTTTAAGGAGGAGATGGCATTTAAGAAAGAGAAGGCACGGTCGCACGAGGTGGGAGGGGAAGGTGATCCTGGTGGAGGTCGGGGCGAGAGACCCTGAGGTGGGCAGGCCGAGCGTGCTCGAGGAAGGCACGGAAGCCCAAGCACGACGGAATGACCGTGCCCCACACCACGTCCCAAGGGGAGCTGGGGCCGGGAGTGACACAGGACTCTGGATGCCGTGCCCAGCGTTCAGCAGCCGGCAGAGGGACAGGGCATGGCGTAGGGACAAGGGTCCTGCTGATCCGGGGAAACCTCTGGAAGCTCCTCCAGAGGCCCAGCCTTGACCTTCCCCGTGGGCTGTGACCCAGCCCTAGTGACATGAGCTGACCAGAAGACACAGGTACCGGCCCCACATCAGACACCCCGTTTCCTTTCCAAGTCCCAGTGGGGACCTGGTGGGAAGAGCCAGAGAATGGGCGACAACTCAGTTCTCGGCTGAAAAAGGTCCACCTCTTACCCCAAAGGATCGTCACGACCATTAATGTGACTGTGGGCACAAACACCAGGTATGGAGAATCTAACTCAGCACATGGTGCAGGCCAGACAGGCGCAGGGCCACTGAGCTGGATCGCTGGCCCTGACAACATCCTGGGAGTGTAGCTCGGAGGCAGAGCACTGGTAGCCTGTGTGAGGCTCTGGGCTCCACCCTCAGCACCATAAGAGTGGAAAAGAGATGTGTGCAGATCGGAAGTAGCTGGATGGAATCTTCCCTGCAGACTACTACAGACCTTGAGCTCTCAAGTCCAACAGGCCTGGCTCTACCTAACTTCCTGTTTTAGCAGCTTGTGATCTTGGCTGTCTGTCTGTCTTTTTTTCTTTTGTTTTTTCAAGATGGGGTCTCACTATGTGGCCTTAAACTCACAGTGATCGTCCTGCCTCAGCCTCCTGAGTGTAGGAAACACAGGTGTGGACCATCACACCCAGCAATTGTGGATGAGTTTAAAGAGCCACAGACTCCTTCCTTGTCTGCAAAATGGGGCTAGTGATAGTTGTGCCTGTCTGAAAGTTATTAACCTGAGTCCCAGAGAGAAGGCACACACAGTGCTAAGCACTGTGCCAACCTAGTGACAATAAATATACGGTGGTTTTTGTCACTACTGCCATCCTGTCTCAGCTTCTGCTATAGGCTCAGCAGAAATGCCCAGTGCCCTCCCTACAGCCCCGCAGCCAGCTCCCGGGCAGAGCTAACCACATCTGCAGAAGCCATCACAACCTCTTAGCCTCTCGAAGAAACAGGCTCATGGGGGAAGATAAATAAGGAGGGAAGGAGCTCTGTGGCTGGTGCTGACAGAGGAAGGAAAGCGAGCCCTCTTTCTGCAGGCCACATTTAATATTTAATATGTGATGAAAGAAGCTGGCTTCTGGGGGCTCCAGGGAGCAACACAGCTGTCACTTCATCACCAGGGCTGAGCCTTCCAGCTGCCGGGGGCAGCTAGCCTTCCTTGGAAGGTACCTCCACCTTCTGCTCACACTCAGGTCCCATCTGTCCCCCTCCCTCACTAGTCCTAGCATGGGTCGGCCTCCTGGCTGCATGACTTGGATTCGGCAGCCCGTCTCTGTAATCTCGGAACTCAGGAGGCTGAGGCAGGAGAGTTGCTGCACGTTCGAGAATAGCAGGGGCTACGTAATGATTTCAAGGGCAGCTTAAACACTGCAGTGAGACCTTGCCTCAACAATATCAGCTAAAAAAAAAAAAATTAAAAACCCCTCTAGTCGCTTTCACCTGAGTGTTGCGCGTGATCCTCAGGCAAGAGTCACCATCCAGGACCATCACACGTCAGCGGTTATCTAAAAAGCCTGACTTGAACTCACACTCAGGTCCAGACCCTGTACGATCACTGTCCCAGGTGACCCAGGCCTTCCTCACCCGTCACTACCTCCGTATGCCTCTCACTTCTGCTCAGAGTAGTATCCATGGCCTTTCTCATCTTGTCTTTCAGATGTTCACATGGCACTTCTAGGAAGATCTTCCACCCTGGACAAATAAATGTCTCTCCTCCATACTGGGGTATAATTCAATTTGACAACATACACTAAGAGCCCCCAGTGTCCTCTTGGCACGTCCACTAGGGCTGGAGGCCCAGGGGCTGAACAGACTCAGCTCCTGTCCTTGGGATGTGCGGATTGATCATCCCTATCTGTATCATGCCCAAGCTGCTGCAGGGTGGCAGTCAGGCCCTTGGCAGGCACCAAGCTCAGATCGCCACCCTCAGATCGCCATCCTCCTTCCACGTCTCTGTCTTCTCTGCTGGGCCAGCCTCCTCCCCTGGGACACAGACCTAGCTCAGTACAGAGAGATGGGAGGGCACTGCAGTGTGAGCTGCAGTGCCCTCAAGAATCAGGAGGGGCCGGGGAGTTAGCTCAGTGGTTCCGGCGCCTGTCTTGCAAGCGCAAGGACCGGGTTCGATTCCTGGTTAAGCACATACCATACTGGGCGTGGAGACTCACGCCCAGCAGCAATCAGTACCATATACCAAAATTGCTGGGCTTGTTGGCTCACGCCTATAATTCCAGCACTCGGATGGCAGAGGCAGGAGGATTGCTGTGATGTGAGTTTGAGGCTGAGCTCAGGGCCAGCCTGAACTACAAAGTGAGACCCTGTCTCAAAAAAAAAAAAAAAAAAGAATCAGGAGACCTGGGCCGGGGATCCAGCTCAAGTGGTTCTGCTCCTTCCACGGAAGCTCAAGGACCTGAGTTCAATCCCCAGTACCGTAAAACAAAACAAAAAGCAGGAGACCTAGCAGGGTGACCTTAAGATGGCCACACAATTCTGTGTCCCACAATCTATCAGTGAACTGGAGATAAAAATCCCCACACCTCACAGAACTAAAGAATTATAGAAACTGTTACGTCAACCTTCCAGCACTGAGGTAATTACCAGGAACCAAGAACTGCCCTTCCTCTCCCCTCAACCTCTCCAAACCTTCTCATTCTCACCAGCCAAGTTCACTTCCTGCAGGAAATCTTCCTTAATCTTTTTCAGGTTACCCTGAACTCTGCTCTTGGCTTCCCCTGCACTGACCCCAGAGCTGGGCATTTTCTTGTCTTCTCACTGGCTCATTAACGGTAATGCTGCCATTCCAGCCAAGCTCTATGTGACTCAGGCCCAGGCCTGCACAATGGCGGCTCACCAGGGGCCCTTAAAAGTAGTAAGCCAGCACTCTAGGAGTCAGAAAACCAGGTGGGACCCTAGTGCTGCTGTGGGAGTTTCCAGCAAGACACACAACTCGCTCAGTGTTCTCAGCAGCAAAGGAAGGACTGACCGTGGCTCCCATACATCACTGTGGGGAACCAAGAAGCCAATACAGGTGAGTACTCTTTTATTATAAACCAAGAACCGCTATTTAAAGGATTAATTTTAGATTCTCAGTCTCAAACTCAAACTCAACTGATGCCTCAACTTTCCTATTCCTGAAACTCAAAGAGATCCGCTCATCCCAAAGAACTTCTTGGGCTCCAAACAGTCAGAAACCAAATTCAGAAGAGCCCAACCTCAACAAAAAGCCAACAGCTTCTATGGAACAAAAATCGCATCTCAGCTCAGGGATCACAAAGGCTCTCTCCCTCCTCAGACCTCCTCTCTCCTTCCACTGCAAGACCGACACCGCCCCCCAGGGGTCTCGAACCTGCTCCAGTCAGGCTTGGGCCCCAGCATCGTTTCTAGTTTGCAGCCAACTTCCATGGGGAGTGAAACTAGGGACAAAGACCAGAGAGGCCATGGGTGTGTGTGTGTGTGTGTGTGTCGTGGGGAGTCTCGGTAGTAGATGGAAAGATTACGCTAGAATTTTGTGTCCAACACAGTTGCTAAATGTACTATAATTATCGAATTTGTGTGAAAATTCAAAGATCTGCATTCTGCTATTTTCATCAGACTGCACGAACTGTAGGCACTAGGGAAAATGGCAAGAAGTCGGGATTCCAAGTCTTGTGCTTCGGAATCAAAGTCCTGGTTAGCAACCCATTACATGAACCAAATCTCTGACCACACTGCTGCAAGCCCCCAACCCTTTTCTTCCCCTTTCTAGGCCTCCGTGTGTGGTCCCAGCCCCCAGTCTTCCCATTAATTCCATGTTGGCACCAGACATACTCTGTTCTATCAAACGGAAATGTTTCCACAGGACCCTTTTCCTCCTGGGAAACCCGCTTTGTGTCTGTGTAAAGGACACCCCCAAACCAAGCAACTTATAAATAGAACTAAACAGTTAAGGGGGAAGGAGGAAGGAGCAGGTCCTGGAAAGGACCCCGGCCAGCTCAGGGAGGCACGGGGGGGGGGCGGGGGCGCAGTAGGTTCAGGGTCTCTTGAGCCAGGCACCACAGCAAAGCCAACCTTCTATCCCACAGTCCAGTGACCGGTCACTCTCAAGCCTCACAGCACAGTGACAGATCCTGCGCCCGGAAATGCCCTCCAGCCCGGCGGGCCCAGACCGCGCCCCCCTTTCCTGCCACCCCCTCTCCCAGGGCCCGGCCGCAGGCCTTGGATCCCCGGGCTTGCGTGGCCGCCGCAGCCAGTGAGGGCGGCCCATGGCGCGGCCAGGATACTAGGTCCTGCCCGGGGCCCCTTCAACTCCGGGCGCTGAGGATCCAAGACAACACAAAAGGAAGGGGGGTGGGCTGCCATCCCTCACCCCCCTGCTCGAAGCCAGCAGGGCATTCTCGTACCCCCAAAGCTCCAGACTAGAGAAAAGATCTCCCTTCGTAGAAGAAAATCCCAAGACACCGCCGAGGATTGCAGAGGCAGCGCCATCTCCCCAGCGGCAGGTGCCCCCGGACGCACCGTAACTTTGAAACTTTGGGGCAACACGATCTGGGGGCTTGGAGTGAGGGATCCCCAAAAAGGAGCTCATAGGGATGGGGGACTGTTGCTTTATTTTTGCAAAACCCCATTTCCAGGTGGACGGCACGCAGCGCTGGCCTTATTCCGGGTGTCTTGTGCCTCCCTACCCCCACCCTGGGAGCGCTGAACCCCAAACCCCACCGCCAGCGGGGGACGCGGGGTTCCGAGCTCCGCGATCACTCACCTCGGCTGGGCTGCGCTCCCCGCGGGCCTGCGCCGAGCCCGATAAGTGGTATGCTATGACTAGAGGTATGATTACGTTATTATTATTATTAGTAATAATAAGAGTAAATGCTATTTAATTACGGGCGGCCGCATCCTGCTCCCCGCGCCGCCGCCCCGGCAGCTGGGTCCTCGTGGCTCCGGTGCGCCCCGCGTTCATCTCAGCCCGAGCCCGCGGCTCCCTCGCTCGCGCTCGCGGCTGCTCCCGCAGGAGGCCGGGTCTCCCTGCTGCTCGGCTGCTCGGTCCTAGAGCGCGCGGCTCCGCGCCCACCGCGCCCGAGTGGGCGGCACCGGGGTGGGGAATGGAGGGAGGCGGTCGGGGAGCCCCTCTTCCCCATGCAAGCTCATGCCTGGAATGCACCTTTCTTTTCTTTAGTGACAGTGCCGCTCTCCCCCCTCCGCCCCGTCTCCCCCAGACCCTGAATGCCCCCCTGTGCCTTGGAGATGAGAACCCCGGGCGTCACGGAAAGCAGGAATTCATTTGCCTAGGGGTTAGTGGAAGAGGTGAGGGGCAGGTAAAGAAAAGAAACGTTAAATGATACTTGTTAAAGATCGCCAGGCGGGCTGTATTCAGGGAGGCTCCTCATGGTGGGTGTGGGGACCACCGCGAGGAAGTTTCTCAGTGGCTTGAGAGGTAGTAGCCTACACCCCAGTTAGGCCTGCGATCAGGGAATTTACAGGTAGGCAGTGAGGTGGGAAGTCCAAGGGTAGAACAACATTAGAAGAAACATAAAAGGTGAGTAGTTCGGCCTAAACTGACCCAGCAGGACTCTCACCAGGAGAGAGCTGTACAGTGGGTAATTGAGCATCACCCTGGGGACTAGTGAAGGAAGATAAAACTGATTAGATATTGGTGGAGGGTGGGGGATTCCAGTTAAACCAAGCTAATGAGATTCTTGCTGAAACAGGTCAACACACAGCTTAACACTCAGGCCAAAAGTCCAGGCCCAGTTGAAAGTTCAGGGAAACTTATGCAGAGTATGATCAAGAAGAAATCTTTGCCAAGGATCTTTCTAGGGGGATTTGAGCTGGCTTTGAGTACTCACTAAGCAAGTAAAGACTAACCAGACGCCCCAGTAAGTACTCTGAGCCTTGCCTAGGACCTGGTAAGGGTCAAACGGGATTGGACTCCAGACCTTGTGATTCCAAGTAATATTTATTCCACGTACCACTCCCTGCAGCATCGATTGCTGGAGAAATCACATCCCTGTGAGAGTTCTCTCAGATTTCCCTCTTTGCCCTAATTTATCTTATGCACACACATGTATGTGCATTTAATTTGTTGCAGATCAGCTGTGATCGTGGCAGACTTCACCTTTATAAATGTTATCTATTCCACAAACATTTGTGCAGACACAATCTTGGGAGCTGGGATACAACAGTGAAATGCGATCTTTTAAAATTTTTATTTATTTATTTTGAGACAGGGTCTTGCTTTGTAGTTCTGGCTGGCCCTGAGCTCAGCCTCCAACTCACATCACAGCAATCCTCCTGCCTCTGCCTCCTGAGTGCTGGGATGACAGGCGTGAGCCACCACGCCCGGCACTGTGGTATGTGGTACTGATTGCTGCTGGGCGTGAGTCTCTACACCCTGTATGGAACGAGGTTACTGGGGAATCAAACCCAGGCCCTTGTGTTTGCAAGACAGATGCCAGAACCACTGAGCTAAATCCCCGGCCCAAGTTTTTAAAAATTAATATCTGGGTTGTTTGTTTGTGCTGGGGAAGGAATCCAGGGCCACATGTCTGCTAGGCGAGGGGTTACCACTGGGCTACACTCACCAATGGAACATTTCATTTAAAAATTATTGGGCTGGGGATTTAGCTCAGTGGTTCCGGTGCCTGTCTTGCAAGCACAAGGGCCTGGGTTTGATTCCCAGGTATAACCACATACAGTACTGGGCGTGGAGACTCACGCCCAGCAGCAGCCAGTACCACATACCACAGTGCTGGGCGTGGTGGCTCACGCCTGTCATCCCAGCACTCGGGAGGCAGAGGCAGGAGGATTTGCTATGATGTGAGTTGGAGGCTGAGCTCAAGGCCAGCTTGAACTACACAGTGAGACCCTGTCTCAAAAAAACCTAAAAAAAAAAAAAAAAAAGTATTGCATTTCAGTTTTGGAATAAAGTGATCAGGAGTCTAGCAAATCTTTGGACACCAGCCTTTTCTCCTCTCTTGCCCTGTGTTCTCTAGTGCTGGAACGGGGCCTGACCCCTGAGCACACAGAGATGTTTGATAGCTGCAGAGTGAATAAATCATCTTAACTACGGATGTTAACCCAAGATGGAATAGTGTTTTCCAATTGGGAGACGTGAGTCTGTAGGG
This sequence comes from Petromus typicus, assembly GCA_004026965.1. Classification (NCBI taxonomy): domain Eukaryota; kingdom Metazoa; phylum Chordata; class Mammalia; order Rodentia; family Petromuridae; genus Petromus; species Petromus typicus. The sequence continues at coordinate 1,282 of PVIR01035223.1, read as the reverse complement.
GCACTCACCTGCTCCCAGCCCGGGCCAGGAGGCGGTCTGGAGGTGAAGGACTGTCTCCCAGTGAGGGACCCGTCTCCCAGGGTCCCCCAGCCAGCACCAGGTCAGGGTTCGGGTATTTCTCTCCACATTCCCCACATGTCTGGCATACTTTAGCCATTTGTTTTTAATCTGACTAAACAGCCGTCTGCAGCCTTAGTAGTTTTTCAGGAAAACCAGCATAACTATTGTTATTTATTCCATTTACTATTGGAAATTAGGTTTGCTTTCAGGCACCAGAATGGAATTTAAAGAACTTGGTTAAATAAAACAGACTAATAAAAGGCAGCTTGGCTTTATTTTCAAAACAGCCTTAAGAAAAACAAAGCTTTTCGAGAGAGATTCTGACACCCCTCCCTAGTCTTCCTTATGCTTACAAAGTGATTTATATTGTAAGAAGGAGAATTGAAAAGGACCCCGGAGACCTGGTTTGTCTGCCCTTTTCTCCATCACAGTGTAATCTAGGCAGGTTATTCGACTCCCAGGGCTCAGTTGAAATGAGGAAAAGGGGCTTGGATGAATCTATCCATCTACCAAAGGCCGATTCCACCTTTCGCTTGGACCAGACAGGTGGAAAGAAAGAGAATTGAGGGCCAGGTATTTAGCTCAGTGGTTCCAGCACCTGGTTTGTAAATGCAAGGTCCTGAGTTCAATCCCAAGTAACCACATAAAACAATGCCAAGTGGTGGCTCACGCCTGTGATCCCAGCACGCAGGAGGCAGAGGCAGTGTCACAAGCAGAGTTAAAGGTCGGAAGGAGGACCAGTACGCAGAGGCAGTTTCCACTCTTATTTGACTAGTCACAAGTTAAGAGCATACAAGTTATAGCACACAACACACAGTGTACGTTAAATTCCCCGGGTCCTACCACAGAGAGTTCCAGGTTCCTATCACTGGATTTCCCCGTCCTGGTTCTGGTCCACTATCAGTGGACCTTCGCGAGGAGCCAGACGTGCAGCAGGACCTCCAGGAGTCTGCGTGGCGTCTGTCTATCTCAGTGGCGAAGAGTCTTCTCTTTTATACCTTCTTGTCTGGTTTTCGTTCCAGCTTCTGTGGCTCTTAGATAAGGCAGGGTCCCAGGGTGTGTCTGATCTTGTTTCTCTACTTCGAGCCCAACGTCCCAAATTTTTATTTATAAACTATTATTAAAACTATTATTCTCCACAGGCAGGAGGATTGCTGAGTTCGAGGCTGAATTCAGAACCAGCCTGAACTACAAGGTGAGACCCTGTTTAAAAAAAAAAAAA
>PVIR01035222.1:0-16623 GCA_004026965.1 Petromus typicus | reverse complement strand
CAATGGTTAACTTGTTTTTATAAATGTTGCCTTTAAAAGAGAATTCAAAAATTATGTTTTCCCCTCAGGACACTTTTGTCAAACATACAACACAAGGAGATTTATTTTTTCTTACTGCTAAATGTATATACTAGTGACTCTTCATATAAAAGCTAAAGTTTGAGTTATACTAGAATTTAATCTTTTGTATAAAAAGTACAAAACCTCATGGAACAGAAATCTGTAGAAAATACAAATTTTGAGATTGGCATAAAAAAGAAGAAAATGAAAAACTGCATAGGTTGTATTTAATACAGAAAAATATTAAATCTTATGAATTTTAAATTAGAAAATATCATAAAGTTCAATAATTGGATTCTGGCTTAATAAATTATATCCTAAATGTCCATGGACAACTGACTTGTTAAAATGCCTAACTAGCCACATAATGAAACACTGAATTATCAAAAAAAAAAAAAAAAAAAAAAAAAAAAAAAAAAAAAAAGGTAAGGGTCTCCTGTTTTAATGTTGCAAACTTGGCAACAACAAATTAAGTGGAAAACAGAAATCAACACATAAAATATATTACTCTTAATTTACAACTGAAGGAAGGAAAACAGGAATTTGTAATGTATTTTCTTTTACACCCACAGAATAGATCAGAAAAAAAGTGCGTGATTTCCAAGCAGACAGGTTGATTTCCAGGTACTCCATGGCAAGAGTGCACAGAAGACTTTCATGAGGATTTTTACTTTTGGTTTTGATCATACATCCAAATGAAAATAATAAATAGACACTTTATAACATAGCTTACAATGTATAGATTTGACAGTAAGGAGACCTACCAAACTCTATTTGTACGATAATGTTCTTATTTAATGTTCTGCTAGCATCAGTTTGGTATTCTTTACACAAATGTACTCATGAAAATGTACAAAGCCTTGCACATTTTATAGCTACACAAATACCATCATGAGTCATTTATGTACCTTACTATGAGCTATATTCAATTACCTAGAATCTCTTCCGCATTCTAGAAGTGAAAGGTTTAAAATAAGCCAAAAAGCCACAGTAAAAGTTCACTTACCCATTCTGCCACTTTGCTCTGAACTTGTACCTCAGGATGATGGAGGACATTTTGAATGATCACGGATATTCTATACATTATTCCATCTGCTCATTGGAAAGAGGATTAATTTATGAAACATGTTTTATGGTCATATCCAGTGGTAAATATATAATAACATAATTCCATGTGAGTTGAATGAAACTTTTTATATTAACAGAAAATTTCTGGGTGAGTTGTATTTTAATCTTTTTTTTTTTCAACTTTTGTAACTTTCAGAAACAGTTATCAGTTGGTTTACTTTTCTAGTTTGGTGCTCCTAAAATGTTTGCATGAGATCTTTGTAATGTGTACATTCTCACGGAGGTTTTTTAAGACTTCTGATATGAGCCTCCATGCCAGCCAGGGCCAGTGTGAAGGGCAGGGGGGTACATATTCTACTAAACAACTGAGTTAGACTTCACCAGAGTTTTTCATTATAATTTCTTAAGTTTGCTCATTTCTCCTAAAGTGGGTAGACATATGGATATCTGGAGTTAAATTTTAACAGGACAATGCTACGAACAGAGGTTCTGTTTTATTGGAGGATGGGAAGGCCATCTATTGTTTGATTTTATTTTCCCTAGAAAACTTTGCTCACCAGCAAGGGCTTGTCAAATCTCTCCGACTGTGTTCTAGGGCTCTTTACTCAGAGTAGCTAGAGCAGAAATATACACTTAAAACACGGTTGGTTAAAGAGAGAAGAAAATGTTTATCTATTATTGGCAATGATCTTCTATCACACACTGTTTAAGTAAGTCAAGTAAAACATGCATGGAAGATATAAAAATCTATAATTAAAATAATGTTTAGGACTATATTTAAAGAAAACTGTGAGGGAAAAATACAAAAGTGAAGCTCTGGAAATTCTCAAATCTACTAACATGCAAATTCCAGTCCCACTACTGAAGGAATGTCTCTCCAAAAGAGGAGTCAGTCTCCTGCCAAGTGATAGAAATGGCCATCTTCCAGTACAGTAATACAAGTGTGTGAAACTGGTATAATTCCAAAGACAGGTGAATTAACTTATGCAGACCAACTTATTTCAAATTCTAAACCTCTTCCGGTACTTTAACGATCTTGACTTTATATTCCTTTAAAAATATTTTGAATGAACAAGAGAGGAGAACACAACAAAAATGATCATTCAGAAACAAAAACCTTTTGTCTGTGATTCTCCTCATATCAAGTCATGGGCATTCCGAACGACCGAGAGGAGACCCAGGAGATCCTCAGGGTCTTCGGGTGCCAAGGTAGGATTTTAGGACCCTCGGGACAGTCTGAATTTTCACCAGTAGGAGCAGAGTAACTGAAAATCTGCCACTAGATGGAGCCCTAAAGCACAGTTTTTTATTAAAAGGACTGCTTTCTCTCAGGGGGGAAAAAAAAGTACAAAATATAAAAATCACTATTTTTAACCACAGACATTTCTGAAATTTTATTTAAAGCATTTTATAAATTTATACTTAAAATTTTCTTTGTATTTTAAATGTTTCCTGCTCTCTCTTTTTTTCAGTTGATTGTTTTTATGAAGGAGAGAGATCTTATATCAGTAACAGAACTGGAGCATTATTTCTAGGATAATATTGCTTTTAATTGAAACAATGACAAGATTACAAATAATCTAGCACCTTATGTTACAGACTCTCCTGTGATGTGGGTAATTCTGAGGGAGTCTTTTTCTGGAAGTCTTAGAATTATATCACATTTCATAAAATTAGCTAAAAATTATTCAACAGAGCCTACTGGTTACTTATTTTAAATTTCCGAGTAATGAGGTCAACAAATAATCCTGAGATGTGTCCAAGGATAGACCAGCAAAAAACGATAAAATGTCCATTGAGGAGCGGCTGGAAAGGTTATGCTCTGCAGCAGAGAACCTGGCCCCAACCCTGCTGCCATCGGAGGAAATGTAGCGCAGACCTCAGATGCAGCTTTTCTGAGGTATCACAGCAGCAACCACTGTGGTGTCTCAGGACAAGTGATCATTAGTGCAGAGACTTCAAGAGATACATGGACTGTCCTGTTGTAACAGCCAGGTCAAAGAAGACCTGAGAGATGTTTCTTGCAAAAAGTATTTAAGAATGTACCCACTTTCCAGTAGCATAATTCTTCCAGCCACATAGAGACTCAGAGTACAAATCACTGCTCTTACATATGTGATGATTTCAAAATAGTTCTCTTTTTTGTAGGTGTCTCGCCAATGGATCTTGTTTTCTTGTTTTGTTTTATTTTCTAATTTTAATAGTTTTCTTTTCTGTAGGTCCTCTCACCAGTGGATCTTGTTTTGTTTTGTTTTCTAATTTCCTACCACTCTTTTCAGTTACTTGGAGGATTTAGAAATGATACTATGCTAACTTCAAGGGTGTGAAATATAGGTTTGCAATGATGGATCTGAAAGTGTGTATTTCAAAAGTTATGTTAAAATCCAGTCTTGAGTATTATTTGGGGTTTGAGATTCTGTCTTTGAATTGGTGGTCAGGCAATTTCAACAGGACAGGGGCAGTTCCCGTACCCTGCCGCTCTGTGGCAGCCACACCAGAATGTCTTCAAAGTATCTGGCAGACATGGCTAGAGTTATTGCTAGATCCAGGAACATCCTGCGAGTGAAATTCAGTATCTGAATAGCTAAACGTGTGAGAAACAAGAATAAACAATACAACTGGTACCTGAAGACTATATTTTTAGAATTATAATAAAAACTCATGTCTTTAGTTGGGTTGATTACACCAACTTCATAAAAGCTTGCTATCTCGGGGTGCTAGGATGTTGTTTCAAGCACAGAAGATATTATTTGGAATGAAAATAATAATTAGTCCAGGAACTTTCTTGGGAATGCAATGGAAAAGGCACACAAGCTCGCTCTTTGTGGGAATGGCTACATTATCCACAACATCCTGAGATATCTGTTCATGAACAACAGCCTACAAGATAAACTTTCTTTATATAATTGTAGATATCAAATGAAATCCTAGTGAAGATAACAAAGAGTGTTTTACATAGCAAAGTGGTAACATTTCACAAAAGCTGGGAAAATAAATGTCACTGACACAATGAGGAAATATACTGGATTGTCAAACAATCTCGGCCCCTCTCCTGTCCCTGCACTGACAGACTGTTGATGAAATCTGCACAACTCCGAGAGTCCAGAGGGACAAGGCCCGGATAAGGTGTGTGTTTGCCAGCTATCCTCAACCCTATCACATGCTCCCAATACAATTTTATAGTATTGTAAGCTTGAGAATGTTTACTGTATCAGTTTCCCAAAGAATAAGAAATTGTTGATAATATGTAAATGATGTTAGATTTCCAGGATAGGACATTCCATGTTCTGTATTAACAAGGAAAGTGAAAGTAATTCTCTTTACAATTTTTTCAAGTTTGATTACATCAAAGAAAAAAAAATCTTGTTTTAGTATTTTTTGTCTCTGTCATTGTTTTTTAAAAAAGATAACAAAAGCACCCAGCTCTAGGATGTGAAAAGCTAAGGAAATATATAGGGAATTTAGAAACATTATTCACATTATATTTACTGGCACATTATATTCTTTTTACTTTTACTTTATAGATAGTAAAAAAGTTCATTTTATAATAAAGTACTTAATTTCCTTATAAAAAACACATATTTGAGGGAAAGAAAGTGAGGCAATTTAGAAAAAAGCTGAAGTCAGAAGAATAGGTGATTCAAGGATATGGTACGATTTCTGCTTATGTGTGAGCACATCACTGTAAGTTTAATTCAACCACATGACTTCTGAATATTTTTAAGTGCTAAGATTACATTTTGATCAAAAAATCATCTGAATTAGGTTCTTCTTCATTAATGTGGTCAACATAGACCATCTGAGCTGATTCTAACATTTGCCCGCTTTGTTGAAACTCCAGTGAAGGTCATGACGCAGACGGAGGGGACTGAACAAGGCTCTCTTCAAGAATGTTAGAAGCACCATGACTGGGTGAATACAGCCCCGCTCTACCAAGGCGAGGACCCTGCAGCTCCATATAAACGTTCTTGGGCAGCAGAGGATGTGCCAGTCCTTCAGCGAGAACACCACAGAGGCTCTTTGTATGTTCATACAAAGAGTGAAATACTTAGTTAGAATTATAATATTCTCATCTGCTGGCAGGAGTCCATGTGAAATATGCACTGGAAACTTCAGCTGCTGTTGCTTTCTTGGGGGTTGTTGGAATTTTTGCTCCATCATAAATCTCCTTGGTGTAACTTGCAGAATAACCATAAACACTTCCCTGAATTGATGGCTTTATAAGCCTAATGAAACTTATATCTATGTTTCATGCAAAATATTCCATACTTCCAATCTGAATGTCCTTTCAGAGGAAGTTGATGTAACCCTTGAAGCCATAAGAAAAAAATGAACTATATGAGTTTCTCTTCTCCGGGTTTTGGGAACCTGGTGATATTTTACAGATGTCTTGGCTTTGTAAGCTAAAAGGTTGGAGTTTAGAAATGTCTTTGTTTCCACTGTCTCATATTTCAGTGCATTATGGTATTCAAGGCAATAATACAATCACCTGATTGGAATTTCTCTTTGTCACTAACTAAAATCACTAACTCTAGATTTTCAAAAGATAGTGTATATAATCCTATGGGCAGAAGATTAAATAAGAACTCAATTTTTCATCTGCTCATCTCTTAACTTCATGTAACTATTACATTCTCAAATTGTAACTAGTATCAATAGAAAAGTATGTTTAGAAAAAAAGAAAAAAGAGTTTTCCAAGTTACTTGAACTTTATCAGAAAAAAATTAATGAAGGCTGGGTGTATAGCTCAGTGGGAGGGTATCTGCCTCAGATGTTCAGGAGCCAGTACTACCAAAAAAACCCCCCATAAAAATAAAGATTTAAGTGATAATAGTATTCAAACCATTATTCTTCAACAAAAGAAACTACTGAAATTGATTCAGATGTCAGTAGTGTTTCAACATAAAGTTAACATCCATGAGAAATTAAACTACCAAACTTACTTTGTTTTCTTGAAATTATTAAAAAAAAAAACAGCTTCCTGAAAAAAATAATCTGACAATGTATAATAGACTGTGGAAAGAATAGAGCTTCTTTATCAGTTCTTTATTATAATGGAAATTAATTCCTTTAAATCAAATGTCTTTCTATTATAACCTCCTTTGAAAGACCTTTGAGCTAAAAGCGCAGAACAAGAGAACTAGAATCATACTCTTTCCTCTGGCTATTATAATGGGAACTCCAACACATGATATTTGTTTATTAGCCTTGCAAAAGTACACCAATTACCTCCAATAACAGGAACATGGCTGGAAATCAGATATTTCCACCCTCAGAATATAACTTTTTATTATATTAACATGTTACAAATAGAAAAGTAATAATTTCTTACCATTCTTTTGTTTATTGATTCTATTAGTAACAGGCGTGTTAGTGGCGACAGTGGGTGATGTAGTACTAGAAGGGCTTACAATTGCTGGTAATAAAGATGAGAGAGATGTAATTTTGCAAGGAGCACATAACAGTTAATATGGATAAGCAATTTACAATTAATGCATGGAAATATACAGAGGAATGGAAAACTATTTCTTGCCACTAATTACAAAGGACTCTGAGATTATAATATGTAAAATGAAGCACTGCTTTCTATGGCACAGTGAGAATCAATGTCCATGGTCACTGGGGCCAAACAGCGCAGTCTGGAACTGGCACAAAGTGACAGAACAAAGGGCATTTCAATTCTAGACCTAACTCTGCCTTTAAAAAGTTGCCAATCAAACAGAAAATCACTAAACCTTTGCAAAACTCATTTCCTATGTTTGAAAAAAAAAAAAAGATTTAAAGAGGCTTCTGAATATAGAACTAAACCTTGGAAATTATCTGAACTAAATCAATCCACCTTATCAACGAAAATTACAGAAATGAAGTCTCAGGAGAAAATGTACTTCTCTCTGAGAACAGAAATGTAGGGAAAAATAATACTTTCTAAAGGATCAGAGAATCTGTGTAAAAAATAAAAACTACACACATAATTTTTTCTTTAGCTTATCCTATGAAGACATTTATATTAGATACATATTCATGTATAGAATTATGATTTGTTAATTTTCCTCAATTAATAAGTTACTTAATATAGATTTCAATTTTTAAAATACATAAATGATAAAAAAGTTACTTAATATATTTCAGTGATTATACAAATAATTACATTGAAAAAGCTTTATTTAAAATACTGAATTTCTGGGTAAAACACATTATTCATTGATAAAGAATTTTCCATCCTAAAGCACACATAACACTTACAAATGTGAACTGTTTTTGAAGCCTTTTTAGAAAATTATGATCAGTTTGTTTATATTAATGAAAAACATGTCACAAATTTTAATCTTTTGTGACAGAAGGGAAAAAAAGAAAAAACCTGGTACCTGATCCTTCAACTCAAAGAATGAATACTATAGATATCTCAGATTAAAAGAATTTTGAAAAACTGGAAAAATGTTTTTATAAAGCCTTCAGATCTTGAAAGAAATAAAATTAAGCATTTCTGATCTGCTTCATATAAGATTTTAAGACACTGAGTGTTGCTCAAATGTTATTATCAATGACTGAAGAAAACATAGATGAGGTTACCCTTCCCCTCATGCCCTGCTCCCACAACCAAACAGTAAAAAGAGGATCTAGGTTTCCACCTGTGTGATCTCACTTCTAACCCATCAGCTTTGTGCCATGATCCTCTACGTGAGAGAGCCAACTTTTATGAGAATTATGGTCATGATTCTCTTGTGACACATAGGATATGCGACCTCAAAAAGAACTATTGAATAGAATAAATGAGTGAAAAAGCACTACAGTAATTAGGAGGTGCAATGACAAAATTAAAGCAACACATTTATATTATTACTTGAAAAGTTGTATGACTATGCATTATTTAGCATGCAACTATGGTAAATAATAGGTAACTGAATGCTGGCTGTCACATAGTTATTAAGTATAATAATAAACATAGTTATTAGAATAACTATTTTATCTGAAGACTTAAATTATGTACATACATTTATATTAAGTTATCAAAAATGCTTCAAGGTCTTTTCTTAAACTTAACTAGATATTCAATTTATGTTACTCTGTGTCTTATCGACACAAATACTTCTTCAAAACACTGAACCTTAGCAGTGTTCTTGAGAAGAAACATATGGAGGAAATTAAACTAAACACTTGTTAAATAACATAACTATTCACATTTTCAAACATTCACTGCTTTATGGAAATGCAGTCATCAGTGTGAATGCATTCTTTTTCTCCACTGTGCACCCCAACAACTCAGACAGTGAGAAATTCTTCTGTTCTGCTGGTTTTTCACTTTCCAAGTGAAAATTAAGATAAACATCAAAGCAATGATAACTACATCACTCAAAATTGCAAGAAGGTCTTGAGAGGACGACACCAGCTTCCTACCTTGACAGAGGGTCCCCAGTTCGGTGCAGTTAGCCAGCTCTGCTGCCGGAAGCGGGACCAGGTAGGAACCTTGATCAACACAGAGGAAAGATACAAGTTTGACTTATGATTTACTGATCAAACAAAAACTAAAATAAATCATATGGTCGATGGAATAGGAACAGCCCCTGGAGAGCCCACCAATGACACTCAATATCAATAGAGTCTCACAAGGCTACTGCCTTCACTTCTCCCCTGTCCTCACTTTCTCAAGTGTAAAATCAAGATTCATTTAAGGTGCCTTCAGTCAAACTCTACATGTGAAATGAACAGAAATGCTCTTGTCCCTTCAAGTTTGTATAAAAAATGCATGATTTTAACATAGTTACTTGAAAGGCTCCGATGGAAATTCAAACAAACGAAATAAGACAGACAGTGAAGGGACGTTTCAGAGTGTACTTGGGTCCTATGACTCACTCATATGAGGAATATTTTTGGTTTACAGGCACTAACACGGTTCTGCTATTTGCAATTCCTGAAATATGTTTTTGTGTCAGTCTTGTGTCTTTTTTATTTCAAGCTTTACTTGAAAGAAAGCTTTCCTTAGAAGGAAACAAACTTCAGAATTTTCTGGTAGTAGATTTTTCTCTGTTGCAGTAAATCTTTCACTTAAGACTCACCAGTAGGTTGTGGCTACAACTCTGTAAACCTACTACCGAGCATGCTGGATTTGATAAAGACACAAGAACGAGTGCAAGTATATACAAAATGTATTTGTATATCTAGAGAAACAGATATAAAGATATATAAATACATACATAAAATACATACTATATATTTAATAATTGAAGGATATTTATGTGACAGTGATTTCATTCTTAATGTTTCAACTGTACCCCAATTTTCCCATGAGAAACGCCAGGGCAGGTGCATGAGCTCACCAAAGATGTCTAATTAGATAAATGGTGTACATAAAGGGAGAACTTCCCAACAAGGTAAGGGCATCTCAAGAGACTTTGTTTTTATGTTCTTGATTGCCTTGGGCACCAGATTTTGTATGTTAATGCAATTTATGTTGACTCACTGCCTCCGGCAACATTATTTTTTTCAGAGAGGCAGGAACACGTGCTGGCTTCCCAACTCTAAGTGCTAAGGAAAGTGCGCTGAATGTGGTGGTCACTCAAAGGAGGGCGGGGTAGCAGTTTATGGAGAGGAGGAACAGGGAAGTCATCACGGAGACCTAGAAGCAGATGAGATTTGAAGAGACCTGGGGCTACCTGAAAGAATTTCTCGAACATAAACTGGGGGGCACTAGAGAGGTCTGGTAATGCATGAAACGACACTGGAAGTGACAGGGATGATCAGATATGTAAGTCACCAGCAGCTTGCAAAGGGCCTTGTAGTACGTAGGCATCATGAGCCCTGAGACCCAGGTCTTTTTCCCAAGGAATAATCCCACTTTCAGTAGGTAACTGCTCAAGCTTTGCTTAGTAAGTTATCATAGGCAGTATTAATGACTTTTAAAATTCACAATTCTTTCTTAATGGCAACAGGAAAATAAAAAAATGAGTTTAGGTGAGAAAGTTGGATTTCTATTTGAGAAGAACTATCACAACCAAAAGCAGCAGGTATAAACAGGAGGAAGGGGTCCGGGGATTTAGCTCAGTGATTCCAGTGCCTGCCTTGCAAGTGCAAGGGCCCCAGTAACCACATACAACAATGCCGGGCATGGTGACTCAGGCTCACCAGCAATCAGTACCATATACCACAAGGCTGGGCATGGTGGCTCACACCTGTAATCCACGCACTCAGGAGGCAGAGGCAGGAGGATTGCTGTTACTTCGAGGCTCGCCTGGGCTACATAGTGAGTTCAGGGCTAACCTGAACTACAAAGTGAGACCCTATCACAAAAATAAAAAAAAGAAGAAGCTCGAGTAATGTTACTAATTCAGGGTTTACAACATGAGTAAAACAGTGATGTACAGGAAGAGATGGGCCCAAGAAAGGAGAAAGTTAGAATTATATGATATAGCTACTTAAATAAACATGGTATATTCGTATGTCATGAGCTCATAATACGAGGTAAGACACAGGATTGCAAACTTAGATGTGAAGTATAAAAGTCCAGCAATACAAATAGGCACCTATGTGCCACCTGGATACATAAGAAGTTTATGCATTTTGTAAGCAGTTTATCCCAGATGCATCAAACACAAGCTACTGTTCTGTTTGGAATCTCCAGAGCCTGAGTCTTGACTTTATAACAGAACACAGCCATAGACACTCCTGTATTTAAGTGTCAGAAGTAGAGATTTCATCAAGTACAGATGGCTCTTGTAGAAGCTGCTGTCACGCAATTATACTCAGGAAAATTTAATGGAGAATGTGGCCATATCGAGTCTACCAGAAAGTTAAGAGAGATAAAAATTAAGAGGACTTTTAAGATTGCAATGGATCTTAAAAGATTGTTGTTAGTGCATGTCTGGTGTATATGATGCTTATACTTAGCCTAGGGAGTGGGTACATGTACTTAACACCTGTGATTCTTTTCTCCCTTGACCTTCCATCACTATCTCTAGAGCCCCTTTCTCCACTATCACCACCATCATCATCACTGTCATTGTCTTCATTGCCATCATTTTGGTTCATGTTTGTAACATACAAAGATCACATTTATTGTGGATAGTTAGTACACACACGTGACACATTTCAAACCTGTGTATGTCCTCTTTTCTGAACTCAGTCTTGATTCCCTTGCCATCTGCAAAAATAATCTCTTTTCCTTCACCAGTCTTCTACTGGGCTCTTTGTTTGTACTTTGGATTAATCAAATGAGAGAAATCAAATGGTGTTTAAGCTTGTGTACCTAATTTGTTTTATTTAATGGTATGCTTTCATGGTGGGTACACCTTGAATGCACTGGAATTTTGATATCACACCACAGAAATTCATTTGTGTTGTGTGGGGAAACTGCGAACATGTGAGGGGTGACTGCAAGAGGAGGAAGCCTGGTTGTGGAAGGAAGCTGAGATAGGGAGGAAGGTGCTTTCACAGACTGAAATTTTAGGCAAGTGCCCTTGGGGACAAGAGCACCTGCAGAGGAAGAAGCGGAGACAGGGTGAAGGTGGCATTTTGTTTTGAATGCTTTCTGGCCTTCCTGTCTCAGTTCAGGCCCACATTTGCATTTCTTCTACAGGCCCTTCCACTCAAAGATTTTAGAAAATGACAGTGCCTTTAAGCCTCGGTGGCCGATGAAATCACAGCCACGGGAACATGTAACAGGGGAGACCTTTGGATGGAGTTCCTGTTGTTCTCAAGTTACACACAATGCCGGCAGTCAAAGGCTCTTAGGCCACTTCTGGAACTGATACAGTATCACTAGAAGACAAAGAGAGATAGGAGGATGACGATGTGGGAAATAAGTCCTTTGGGTACTACATATCTGCCACAGTCAGGAGGCTGAAGAGTTTAGGCGTGGAAATGAGGGAAAAAAAGTGTATATGACTTAGAACACGATGTTTAACAATATTCTCCAACATTTTTATTAATATATTACGGAGTACCAAGTATACATTTCAGTAACTAGCATGCTTTCATGGGAAGTTGTAATATTTGTTGCTCAATATCTTAATGAGTTGTACTTTCTGGGGAATTTCTAGTTTAGCATAATGACATTTTTTTAAAAAAAACAATAAACAATGTGACGATCCAATCAAACAATTTCAAGTTGAGGGCTGTTTTAATGAAAAAGTTATAAAAACAAGTGAGAAATTTAATTAGAAGGAAAATTGAGAAGTGAAGTCTAATATTACGAATACACCAAAACTATGTAAACAAATACATGAAATACAGAGAATGCTAACCAGCCAGGAGTGGCCGTGCCTGCCTGTCATCCCAGCCACTCGGGAGGGTGGGGCTTGAGAACAGCTTGAGCCCAGCAATCCAAAGCTTGCCTGGACAACCCAGTGAGACCCATCTCCCCCCACCTCCAAAGCCAAATATAATGTGCCTATGCAGTCTTTATATTTCTTCCCAGTTACATTTTCAGCATGTCTGTATAAAAAGGAAAATGTCACACTTGGTATTCCTAGGTGGACAGATCTATAAACATGAACAACAGAAGAGAAAGAGATATTTCTCCCTTGAGATCAGTAATACATTTACCTCCAATTGTTTTTAGAATGCGACCTGTCAACGTTTCCTGAGTTTTGAGGCTGCTCAACGGTGTTTAAAGTTATGTACTTAGGGCCAGGGATTTAGCTCAGTGGTTCCGGCGCCTGTTTTGCAAGTGTAAGGGCCCAGGTTCGATTCCCCGGTAACTACATACAATACAGGGTGTGGAGACTCACACCCAGCAGCAAACAGTACCACATACCACAGTGCTGGGCATGGTGGCTCACGCCTGTAATCCCAGCACTAGGGAGGCAGAGGCAGGAGGATTGCTGTGATGTGAGTTGGAGGCTTAAGCACAGAGCCAGCCTGAACTACAAAGCATGATCCTGTCTCAAAAACAAAAACAAAACAAAACAAAAAAATTACTTACTTAATGGCAAAATTTACTCAAATTTTCTTGGAAGAAATATAATTACGGAAAATGGGCAGTAGGTGAAAAGCTGTGAATCTTTACAATCTCCCTTCACTATCTTTTGTTGTTCTTCCCAAGTCATGTTACCGAAGTGAGTCACTGGATATTTACACAAGTTGTGGTAAAACAAACTGAGGGACCAGCAGCTACTCTCACACCCTCCCCTGAGTAATCCAAATAATAGAGTAAATCCTAGCAGGAAGCTGCACTAGGAAAAATTTTCTAAAAATCTTAAAGTACTTCCTCATGGTTGCTATTAAGATGAACCTTATAACTTTTATAAGTAAAAATTTAAAATACAATTATTTCTGGAAATCTATTCTCAAAAATTTCAAATATCCTCAAAGAATAAAAATGTCTTTGCTGAATTAAAGTGATCTTATCTCCATTTGATTTAAACACATTTTTGTGATTGAAAAAGGCTAAATTCGATAATTTGCTAGAGACAGATGAGATTCTACTTCCCATTAGTTATTGTACCGATCATTCATTTGTTGGAAGGGATGAAGCCAGTCACAAGTTAGAATTTTACAACTGTTATGGTTAAAATGTGACAACCATTAAACATTTGGAATTCAAAAGGTGATGAAGATCTAACCACCAGGTAGAAAAATATGGAAATAAAAACATAAGTCTGTAAAAATTCAAACACATCCAGAAAAGAATGACAGTAAATTTGAGTACTTATCACTCCTGTCTTATCACTACATCCATAAGGACCAATAGATGGAAGTGCTTGAAATATGCTTATTAGATAAATGTAATTTGTTTGAACTTGTACTATTCACTGAGTTATATGCGCCACTCCCCAGGAAAGAGCAGTAATCAGTAAAATAAATAAAACTGCTGGAGAAAGCACTGTCTGTTCTTTGTAAAAATTGATGGACATTAGCCAGTATCTAAAGTTGAATCTTAACACAGGCAAACACTTGAACCTATAATTAAAGAGAGAGCTGAGGAAATTATTTTTTCTTGAAGGTCATAAAACTGAGCATGTCTAAAAATTTGTTCTAGGAAAAAGAAAAATGCTATAATATGAAAAATAATTACTACTGAATAAAGCAGATTTGTCTGGAACAATTAAACATGTTTAATAGAGCCTGTTACAAATTCCTTAATTCAGATGTATTATTCAAATACACTTGGAAAAATATAGAAAAACAAAAATGTCCATTTATGACATTCCTGAGACACTTATTAAGCAAGAATATTTGGTATGTGAATCAAGTGATAGAATATTTAAATATGAAGTGTTTTCCATTCTATTTGTTTTTCTTTTGCATTGTAATTTATTCGGTGATGCACCATTGGAAAATCTATTTATTTTTTTATGACAAATTGACTGTGGAATAACTTGTATGTAATAGATATTATTAATATGAGCTAGGCTAGTAGAATGCTAGGAGTGAGATTCTATTTCCCATTGGTTACTGTACCGATCATTCATTTGTTGGAAATCAAGATAACCACAAACAATTAAGTCACTATATTTTCTGGAAAAGGAATATTAAAATGTGAACAGACCTCACTTTTTTCTACTTATTGAAGTTCTGTTTAGCTAACAAGCTCAGATATGATCTTGAGGACAGGTATTTCCTGTCAGTTAATAAGTGGCTTGGAGTCTTCACCTCCCAAAGCTGATGATTAAGCAGCAGGAAATTCCCTGTCCCGTCATCATTAGTGATACACAGTCCAGGACATCTGAACGCAGCTGGTTGGGGATTTGGCATCATTCAGGAATGTCAAGAAGACTGCTGTTAAAGTTAGAGACTCAACTATATTGACTCGATAATTGCGGGTTCCTCCTTTGATTAAGTCATTTTGAAAACTTACTGAGATGACTAAGGTACATGAGCACGCATTTGATACATTCCAGGAATTTCAAGGCTTAGGAAAGGAGCCTCAAAAACTGTTTAAGGAAATATGAGGCCTGTATGATATCACTTACGTGTATGGGTCTAACACCGTAGAAGCAGAGAGGGGTGGGAAGGTGGTCAGAAAGGCGAAGGTCGTGAAATTACAGTTGGGCAGGAGGACTTGGTGGCTGTGGTTAAGAAAAACGCATTGCTATGCGGAGAGCAGCTAAGAGGAGAGACTTATAGTGGTGAGTATAGGAGGTAACAACAGGCATGTGAATCTACTTCCACTGGCTGCTCCACAATACACTTACATATCAGATACCATGTTTACCAGAAATATGTCAATTTTTGTCAGTTAGAAAATAAAAATTAAGAATTTCTTTAAAAATACAAAAGGGTTCCCAGTTATCAACTGGATAAGGGAACAGAACTCCACAAATGCCTTAACCACTTATTTTTTTTTTCTAGGCTTCATTTTCCTGTCCTGTACTAAGTAAAACAAGTAGCCAAAATCAGGATTCTCAAACTTAAATTTTTGTCCACCAGTCAGAAGTGACCTGAAGATGAAGAAGGAAGCTCAGTAGAAGGATGTAGGAGAGCTGAGGTAGACCAGAAGGCCCTCCAAAGGACCAACCACTACTCAACTCTGTCATGTTGCTCATGTAGAAATATTATCATGTTGCCTGTGTAAAAGTACCAGCTAAATAATCTTAGTACTCTGTTTACCAGATGAATAAAAAAATTTTAATTCTTAAGTGAAACCTGACTTTACAATGCTGGAAATAATCCAATATTTCAAAAGCACTATATGGAATAAATCCAAACAATAAGGACCAAAAAACACCACTATCATCCCAGAGTCTAATGTTTAAATAGTGGGGGGGCAGGATGGCCTCTGCTCTCAGAAATCCAGTGGATCTTCTCCAGTGTGATCCAGGGCTCTAGCTTCAGCCAACTGGAGTTTTGTAATTATTCGAACTAATTTCAGGGACTGGCAAATTTTCCCTTCAAGGGCTACACACTGAATACTTTAGGACAGCAGGCCCTGCCATGTCTATCACAGTCAGTCAACGTGCTACTGAAGCACAGACAATGCATAAACAGATGGGCATAGCTGTGGGCTCTGAAGTTGCTTACAAAAACAAGCAGCTCTCACAGCCTCTCCCCGATGGTCAACTTCTACTCTAAAGGGTTTCTTAGAAGGTCCATACCACATCCCTCATTTACCTTCAGCAGCCAGGAAGCACTGTGAGAAACAAACATTATGTTACTACCCTATAAGGAGGGGTAGTAACAACTCCAAAATAGTTGGAGTCTGGACCTTTTTACTCCTTTTTTTAAATCTTTATTGGTACATTAAATATACACATCATGATTGCACTCCATAATGGGGATTTGTACCAGTATAAGACACAACTTAATTCTCATTTTTTCCCATAGCCCTACCCACCCTACCACCCCCCCATATACATAAAATCTGTTTCCTTACTTTTTTGTTACAATCCCAACATTGTCCCTTTTCACCTTATTTTACATTGAGCATTTTCTATTTCACAATATATAACATACAATGCTAGGACTCATTTACATCTTCATTTTCTCATACCAGAGAAAAGATGCGATATGTACCTATCTGTGCCCTATTTATTTCACTTATGAGGATATCCTCAAGGTATG
>PVIR01035221.1:0-16590 GCA_004026965.1 Petromus typicus | reverse complement strand
GATCCTCTAGGTAGAGTATCGTGTCATCAGCAAATAATGACAACTTAACTTCTTCTTTTCCAGTCTTTATTCCTTTCATTTCTTTCTCTTGCCTAATTGCTAGGGCTAATATTTCCAGAACTATATTGAACAGAAGTGGTGAGAGAAAACACCCTTGTCTTGTTCCTGATTTTAGTGTGAAAGGTTTCAATTTTTGACCATTTAATATGATACTGGCTGATGCTTTCTTATAGATAGCTTTTATTAGTTTGAGATAGAGACCATCTATTCCGATGTTCTGCAGGGTTTTGAACATAAATGGGTGTTATATTTTGTCAAATGCTTTTTCTGCATCAATTGAGATAACTATATGATTTTTGTCCTTGAGCCTGTTAATATAGTGTATAATATTTTTTGATTTACGTATGTTGAACGATCCTTGCATCCCTGGGATGAATCCCACTTGGTCAGGGTGTATAATCTTTTGATAATTCTCTGTATTCTGTTTGCCAGGATCTTATTGAGATTTTTGCATCGATGTGCATTAGGAATATTGGCCTGTAGTTCTCTTTTTTGGTTGGGTCTTTCTCTGCTTTTGGAATCAGAGTAATGGTTGCTTCCAGGAATGAGTTTGGGAGTACTGCTTCCCTTTCAATTTCATTGAAGAGTTTCAGAAGTAGAGGTGCTAGCTCTTCTTTAAATGTTTAATAGAATTCAGCAGTAAAACCATCAGGTCCAGGGCTTTTCTTTGTTGGCAAGTTTTTAATTCCATTTTCAATTTCACATATTGTTATTGGGACATTTAACATTTCTATATCTTCTTTGCTCAGTTTTGGGAGTTCATCTGTGTCTAGAAATCTATCCATTTCTTCTACATTTTCCATTTTATTAAAAGTATATGTTTTCAAAGTAGGTGTTTATTATCCTCTGGACTTCCTCTGGTTGGTAGTAATTTCTCCGTTCTCATTCCTAATAGCATAGATATGAGCCTTTTCCTTCCTTTGTTTAATGAGATTGGCTCAGGGTCTGTCAATTTTGTTTATCCTCTCAAAGAATCAACTTTTCTTTTTTTTTTTTTAGGTTTTTGGAGACAGGGTCTCGCTTTGTGGTTCAGGCTGGCCCTGAGCTCAGCCTCAAACTCACATCACAATCCTCCTGCCTCTGCCTCCCGAGTGCTGGGATTACAGGTGTGAGCCACCACGCCCGGCACTGTGGTATGTGGTACTGGTCGCTGCTGGGTGTGGGTCTCCACACCCAGTATGTTATGTGGTTACCGGGGAATCGAACCCGGGTCCTTGCACTTGCGAGACAGGCGCTGGAACCACTGAGCTAACTCCCCGGCCCCAAGAACCAACTTTTCAATTCATTGATTTTTTTGAAGCATTCTCTTGGTTTCTATTGCATCAATTTCTGCACTGATCTTCATAATTTCTTTCCTAATGTGAGCTTTGGGTTTGTTTTGCTCCTCTCTTTCTAGTCAATTGAGGTTCAGCATTAAATTATTTATTTGAGCTTGCTCCGTTTTCTGGATGTAGGCTTTCACTGCTATGAATTTTCCTCATAGAACTGCTTTCATTGTGTTCCATAAATTTCTATAAGTTGTACTGGGGTTATTGTTTAGTTGTAAGAAATATTTAGTTTCTTCTCTAATTTCTTCTGTGACCCATTGGTTGGTCAGCAGAGTGTTGTTCAGTTTCCATGTGTTTGTGGAGATCCTGGGCTTTCCTTTGCTATTCAGCTCCAATTTCAGGGCACTATGGTCTGACAGTATACAAGGGAAAACTTCAATCTCTTTATATTTGCTTAAACCTATTCTTGAATGAGCACATGATCTGTTTTTGAGAATGATCCATGAGCAGCTGAGAAGAATGTATATTCTGACTTTGTGGGGTGAAATACTCTGTAGGCATCTATTAAGTCCATTCGCTGAAGAGTCTGGTTGAGCTCAAGGATTTCCTTATTGCCTCTTTGTCCAGTTGATCTGTCTCTTTGTGACAGTGGGGTATTGAGGTCCCCTACTATTATTGTATTGGAATTTATTTGGTTTTTCAAGTCTGTTAATGTTTGTTTTATATAGTTGGGTGCATTAGAATTTGGAGCATAGATATTTAAGATGGCTGTTTCTTTCTCTTGGATTTTTTTCCTGAATTAAAAGATAGTGTCCATCTTTATCTCTCTCTATCATTTTTGGCTTGAAGTCTATTTTGTCTGCAAATAAGATCACCACTCTTGCTTTCTTGCTGTTTCCTGTCTCGTGGAGTATTGTTTTCCATCCCTTTACTTTTAGTCTACCAGTTTCATTCTGAATTAAGTGTGTTTCTTATATGCAGCAGATTGTAGGATCTTGCTTTTTGATCCACTCTGCCAGTCTGTATCTCTTAATTGGCGCATTGGGTCCACTGACACTAACGGTTATGACTGATATAGGTAAATTTAGTACTGCCATGTTTTCCTGTTCTTGGCTTTGTTTTTCTACTTTTTCCGTTTTCCCATCAGTTTTATGTTTGGTCCCATGGGTTGACTCGGTTAGGTCTCATGAATTTGTAACTTTCCTTATTTTTCTCCAAGATATTCTTTAAAATGTTTTGGAGCACAGCTTTTGTATTTGTAAAGTTTTTCAGGTGTTCTTTGTCATGAAAGTATCTTATTTTCCCATCAGTTTTTAAGGATAGTTTTGCAGGATACATCAGTCTGGGTTGGAAGTTGTTTTCCTTTAGGGCTTGAAAGTCTTAACTCCAGGCTCTTCTTGCATTGAGTGTTTGAGTTGAGAAGTCCGCTGTGATCCTGACGGGCTTCTCTTGGAATGTACCAGTTTTATTTCCTCTGGCTTCTTTCAGTATTTCATTCTTTTTTGGATATCTGGTACTTTTATAATTACATGCCTAGGTGTAGATTTTTTCATGTCACAGGTGTGTGGAGTTCTGTATGCTTCATATATTTGTATGTCCAGTTCTTTTCCTTTTCCTGTGAAGTTTTCTGCCATTACCTCTGTGAATAGTTTTTTTATGTCTTTAGCGTTGTCTCTTGCTTGTTCAGAGACTCCAATCAATCTTATGTTATTCTTTTTTGAATCATCTAGGAGATGTTGGATTGACTTTTCATTATCGCTTGCTTTTTTCCAAGGTCACTGGATGTGCTTCTGCAGTTGATGTGGAGAAAGTCAGACTCTGGCCTGCTAAACTCAGTCCCTGGGTGGTATTCTGGTGTGTGCCTGGAAGTCCGCAAGCTCCAACCCTGGCACAGATGCAATGGCACCAGATGCCGCCTCCCTAAAATGCTTATTATAAGTAACTTTCTTGCTAATATTTACAACCCCTGAAGATGGCTACTTCATGAGTCATCTTTCTGGTCCTACTGCTGTGTGGATGTTGGGGTGGAGACTCTGGACCTTTGCAAATATCCCAGCTGATCTTCCTGGCCTAATTATTCCAAGATGAACCTGAATGAAGTTGTTAGGCCTTCTCCATACTCAGTGATCCAGTGCTGATAGTCAAAAGTTAAAGCTCAGTGTCATAGCCAAGTGCTACAGCTCTGAGGCACTACTGCATTGTAGCTACCACATTTTGAAGACTCAATAATATGAAAAACGTTCAATGAGGTGGATAAAAATCTTGTAGTATGCCAGTAGGATGAGTAATTTTTACTCCAAAGTCTGAACACTTGACTAGGAATGGAAGCCTCTTTATACAGTGATCTGTAGGATAAGTGAGCATGCTCTCTGAAACAAAGTTTTAGAATTAACAGAATAACCTGGAAAGGTATAAAGATAACAAAGAACATTCTTAAATGATCACTCAATTTATTTTAGAATGTTTGTTACATTGGGCAGATGCACTGCCATCAAACTTTCATTTTTGGACCTAAACATTTTGTGGAAAAAATACTGATGTAAAGCATGGTCAATGCAATGGCTTGTCTTATTGTGTATTGTTGCTCTATAATGTGCCAAGAAACGTGAATGGGCCTCTTCTTTGGGCATAAGTACTTCTTACATCACAGTGTGTGTTCTTCTGCAGCTGTTCATGCTAGAGTCTGTTGAGATTCAGTGGGATAGAGAATTCAGTCATATTCACAGGTGCTAACCTGGCTCTGATATACACTCATGCCAGAATGGTTCATCAAGAAGTAGTGCACAGCAGAGCAGCTCAAGATCTTCCTGAGACTATAGTGACCAGTTTTACCATGGCAACAGTCAATGTCCACTCATGCATTCATTCCATAGACTGACTAGGCACAGAACCCATGCTAGGCACTAAGAAGTGGTGCACAGTGTGAGATTTAAAATTGCCTCCATGTAACTTGATGTCCATGAGGGAAAATAATTTTTAGTACAGAACAACAGGTTTAATAATTCAGGGTTTTTGGGGTTTTTTTTGTTTTTTTGAGACAGGGTCTCACTTTGGAGTTCAAGGTGGCCCTGAGCTCAGCCTCAAACTCATCACGGCAATTCTCCTGCCTCTGCCTCCCAAGTGCTGGGACTACAGGCATGAGCCACCACTCCCAGCAATGTGGTATGTGGTACTGGTTGCTGCTGGGCATAAGTCTTCACACCCAGTATGGTATGTGGTTACCGGGGATCGAACCCAGGTCCTTGCGCTTGCAAGACAGGCGCCGGAACCATTGAGCTAAATCCCTGGCCCCCAATAATTCAGGTTTATTGACTGACTATGTAAGAAATTATTGAATGACTATGTAAGAAAACAGGTTCTACATCTGAGAATAAAATAGAATATATTCTTTTTAAAAAATTGATTTGATTGGTATATATATATATATATATCACATTCAACAATTGAGAGTTTGTATCAGTACTTGACTCATCTTGATTCTTATTTTTTCCCATTTCTCTGCCCTTTATACATCCTGCCAACCCTGATACACATAAGCTTTATTTCTGTTTTTTGTATCAACATTTTTTTCTCCCTTCTTTATTTATCCATACTCCCTCTTTTCCCTTTTTATTTTGAAACATTTCCTTTCTACAATGGCTATCATACATTTTGGACCTCATTTACATCTCCAGTTTCTCACACCGGAGAAATGATATGGTATTTACACATTTGTGTCATATTTATTTCACTTACAAGACTGTCTTCAAGATCTTCTTTATATCGTTTCCCATTGATGGGAATTTGAGTTTATTTCTAAGATTTAGATATTACAAATTGAACTATAAACATGGGCTCATATATGTTACTGTGATATGGATCTTTTAATTGTTTTCTGTATATATCTAGCAGGGAAATAGCAGAATCAAATGGAACATCTCATCCTAGTGTTTTTGGGGAATCTCTGCAGTGATCTCCATAGTTGTTGCACCAGTCTACATTCCCACCAACAGTGGAAAAGTGTTCCTTTCTGCCCACAACCTCGCCAGCATTTGTTGTGGTTAACTTCATGATGGCAATCATTTTTTGAGAGTGAAATGAAATCTCATTGTTCTTTTCATGTACATCTCTCAAATGATCAGCTATTTTGAACATTTCCTTATATATTTCTTAGCTGCCTTGATGTATTCATCTGAAAAATGCTCATTTCAGATATTCATTTTTGAACTGAGTCTTTGAATAGGGGGTGGGACTTTTTTAAAGCTCTTTATATATTTTAGATAGTAGCCCTTTGTCTGAGAAAGATAGTAAAATTTTTTTTCCCATATTGTTGGTTGCCCTTTTGCTCTACTGGTGGTTTTCTCTTACTGTGCAGAAGCTTCTTTTTTTTCTTTTTTTCTTTTCTTTTTTTTTTTTTTTTTAGACAGAGTCTTGCTTGTAGTTCAGGCTGGACCTGAGCTCACTGTGTACCCCAAGAGAGCCTCAAACTCACAACAATCCTCCTTCCTTGGTCTCTTGAACACTGGGATTATAGGCACCAGCCACCACGCCCTGCACTATTGTATGTGTTACTGATTACTGGTGGGCATGCGTCTCCACACTCAGCATTATTGCATGTGGTTACCTGGGATTGAACCTGGGCCTTTGTACTTGCAAGGCAGGTGCTAGAACCACTGAGCTAAATCCCTAGCCCCAGAAGCTTTTTAATAAGATGAGATCCCATTTGTTGATTTCTTCTGCAAGTTCCCATGCTCCTGAGGTTTTGTTCATAAAATCTTTCCCTATGCCAGTGTCTCCAAGAGTTTTATCTAACCTGTTTTGCAGTGGGTTTAGTGTTTTTTTTTTAATATTTAGGTTTCTGATCCACTTTGATTTTAGTTTAGTGGCTGGTGAATGAGATAAGTCCAGCTTTAGTCTTTGGCAAGTAGAAACCCAGTTTTTGCAGCATAAGTTTTAAAGAGAATGTCATTCTTCCATTCAGAAGATAGAGTTCTGTTTGGCTCCTTTGTCAAAGATGAGGTGATATAGTCTGGAGTTATTTCTAGATGTTCTAGTTTGTTACACTGATCCTCAGGTCTCTTTCTTTGCCAGTACCATGCTGTTTGTATCACACTAGCTTTGTAATATAGTTTCAAGTTGAGGACTGTGATACCTCCTGATATATCCTTGTTGCTTAGAATGACTTTTGCTATTCTGTCTCTTCTTATTCCAGATGAAGTTTTGGATTATTTTCTCTAGCTCTGTGAAATATGCTGTTGAGATTTCAATTGAATTTGCATTGGATCTATGTAGGAGTTGTGGGAGTATCACCATTTTGATGATATTGGTTCTTCCTACTCAGGAACAAGGGATGTCTTTTCACTTTCTGATATCCTCTTTAATCTCCCTTTTCAAAGTGATATAGTTTTCAGAGTAGAGGTCTTTTATCTTCTTTGTTAGATTTATTCCTAGATATTAACTTTTTGAATGCTACTGTGAAGAAATTGATTCCCCAATTTTTCTCTTGATAAGTCTGTTATTTGTGTATATAAAGGCTATTGATTTTTGAACAATGATCTTGTATCCAGCTATGCTACTATATCTGGTGATTAAGTCTGGCAGTCTTTTGGTTAAGTTTTAAGGATCTTATATAGAGAGCATCATGTCAACTATATCATATTTTCCCACTGATTATAAAAGACAGTTTTGCAGGATATAATAACTTAGGTTGGAAGCTGTTTTCTTTTATGGCTTGAAATACTTTACTCCAGGCTCTCCTTGACTTGTGTGTTTGCACTGAAAAGTCTGTTGTCATTCTGATGGACTTTCCTTTGTATGTAGTTTGTTTCTTTTCTCTAACTGCTTTCAATATCTTGTTTTTCTTTTGCATTCAGGAATCTCAATAATTATATGCATAGGTGTAGATTTTTTTGATCACTGTCATTTGTTGTCCCATATGCCTCAATTATATGTATGTCAAATTCTTTTGTTTTTCTTGTGAGGTTTTCTACCATTATATCTGTGAACAATTTTTTCATATATATTTTGCACTGTTTCCTGCTTCCTCACTGACTGATGGTTATTTTTACCACTTAAAACTGCTGAATGAATTTCTCATGGTCTCTTACCATTTTCCATAAATTATTCCTTTTCTGTTCATTGGCTGCCATCCTGTCCTTTATGTCTGGTATTCTGTCTTCACTTTCAAACATCCTATTTTTCAAACTTTGATTGAAAGTTTTCATCGCCTAGAAATCTGTTTGAAACTGTTCAGCAGATTCCATTACTTTCATAATCTCAGATTCTATCATGCCCCTGATTTCATCTTTACTGTTATTAATCATATCTCCCATTATGGATATCTCTGTTATCTGAAAAAATATTTCTGATTTCTATTTTATTAAATATTCTTTGAATACTGGCTTGGAAAGTCCTGGGAATTGAGCTTCAGTTTGTTCTACTTCCTTTTCCTTGGATTCCCCTGTGGTGATGATCATTGTATGCTGTTTTGTTTTGTTTTGTGTGTGTGTG
Organism: Petromus typicus; assembly: GCA_004026965.1. Classification (NCBI taxonomy): domain Eukaryota; kingdom Metazoa; phylum Chordata; class Mammalia; order Rodentia; family Petromuridae; genus Petromus; species Petromus typicus. The sequence continues at coordinate 8,773 of PVIR01035221.1, read as the reverse complement.
TGTGTGTGTGTGTGTGTGTGTGTGTGTGTGGTTTTTTAGAGACAGGGTCTTACTTTGTAATTCAGGATGGCCCTGAGCTCACTGTGCAACCCGGGCCATCCCTGAACTCACAGCAATCCTACTATCTCTGCCTCCAGAGTGCTGGGATTACAGGCATGAGCCATCATGCTCCACATTGTGATGTGTGGTACCAGAGATCAAACTCAGGATCTTATACTTGCCAGGAAGATGCCAAAACTACTGAGCTAAATCCCTGGCTCATATTTGGATGTTTGAATTTTTTCTCATTTCTATTTCTTTGTCTTTGCTGTTGTTTTTGGTTTAATTCCTGGCCTGCTGCCTAGGCAATGTTTATTATAAGTCTCTTTCTGCTTAATATTTAGAACACTTAGGAGAAGGATACTTCCTAGATTGTTCTCTTTAGTGGCCTTTAAATGGTCTGTGTTCTGGCATACCATGAAAAGTACTTAAACAGAACAATCAGATCACCTTGTTTGGGATAATACTATCAGTATCATAAATCACATCAAACAACACAGGAAATGACAAATTGGAAATTTCTCTTCTGATACCTTTAACTTCTTGAGTTAGAACTGTGACCATATGCCAAAATTTAGAACTAACCACAAATACACTTATAATATATATGTCCTTCAATATAGCAGAATCATCTTTGGAAATAAAGTGTTACTGTGGAGTTGAGGGGATAGAGAGATGGAAGGAGAGGTACAGATTAGAAATAGGGTTAGAAGGCATATAAATATCACACAAACCTTGGGAGGCTGAGAGAAGCTAAAGGACAGAAGAGGCAGAGGGAAAAATTCAAAATGGAACAGACTAACAGTAGCAGGACAACCAGAAACTGTATTCACTTTCCCAAAGCAGTATAGAAGAAAGGGAGAATAGAAGGACCAAAACACACAGCCTTCAGGGCTGATGCTGATTGGAGGGAAAGATAGGATGAAGGAAAAAAGGAAAATAGCAGCAGTCAGGGGACTGTTTTCCTTTTGTCAAAATAAGAGTCTCTGAGAGAAGAAAAAGACTGGAATTGGACAGATTCAGCAAGAAGAAATTATTTAATTGGGCCGGGGATTTAGCTCAGTGGTTCTGGTGCCTGTCTTGCAAGCACAAGGACCCGGGTTCAATCCTCAGTAACCACATACAATACTGGGTGTGGAGACTCGTGCCCAGCATCAACCAGTACCACACCACAGTGCCGGACGTGGTGGCTCACGCCTGTAATCGCAGCACTCAGGAGGCAGAGGCAGGAGGATTGCTGTGATGTGAGTTTGAGGCTGAGCTCAGGGCCAGCCTGAACCACAAAGCAAGACCGTGTCTTAAAAACCTAAAAAAAAAAAAAATTATTCAATTGAAGAATAAAATAGAGGGCATAAAATAGAAAAAGAAGAATGAAAGATGAAAAAACAAGAAAGAAAAAAATAAAACCATCACTACAACAACAACAAAAAACAAACATGTAGGGGCCGGGGATTGAGCTCAGTGGTTCTGGTGCCTGTCTTGTAAGCTCAAGGGCCCGGGTTCAATTCCCCGGTAACCACATACAATACTGGGCATGGAGACTCAGACCCAGCAGCCACCAGTACCACATAACACAGTGCCGGGCGTGGTGGCTCACACCTGTAATCCCAGCACTCGGGAGACAGAGGCAGGAGGATTGCTGTGATGTGAGTTTGAGGCTGAGCTCAGGGCCAGCCTGAACTACAAAGTGAGACCCTGTCTCAAAAAACCTAAACAAACAAACAAACAAATATGTAAACAAAGCCTCCCAAAACAATATCAAAAGGTCCTTTAAAGTGTGGACCTGCTGTCTCCTGTAGACTATATGGCAGTAGCAGTAGCATGCAGCTTGGAGTGAGCTAGTCACGGGGAGACAGCCATACTCTCCTGAGGATCAGTCTGTGTTCTTGAGTTCTGCTCAGTGAACTCCTACAGGGTTTAAAGTACAGCTGCTCTCCCTAAACATGAGTCCAGGGTCCTGTAGGTGATATTGGCCCCAAAGACTCCTGGATGGTGGTAATTCCCAGATTTCCTTCCTTCTCTCAGTGGGTGCTTTTTCAGTATGGCAGACAGGGAGCTGGAATGCCAGGATGCTATGTGGCAATCTCATGTCTGGCACTCTTGTTAGGGAGCACTTGGAACTTTATCCCTTTTTCAACTCAGCTCTAGCCACTGGTACATGAATCCTCAGTCCCTTAGGGCACTAGGCAGAGCTCCCTTACTTGACTGGCACCAATCCTCTGTCCTTTGTTCAGAAGTAATTTACATATGTTGAAAACAGCAACTGCTGCTGTCCAGTGTGACCATTGCTCTGCTCCACTAGCCCTTTTCTCCATGGGGCCTGTGACCCATCAGAAGTCACCAGTTGTCCACAGGTTTGGCATTCCTTCCTCCATCAAGAATTCTAGCTCAAGTAGAGAGCTACATCCTTTTTATTAAAAGTTTTCCCCATCCACTCTTCATTTCTTTCCTTAGATCCTCCTGGGTCTTGGGAACCTACTACCCTCCTCTCTTTTCCCTCAAGGTACTACATTTGGGTTTGGGAATGGTGAATTCCAAAGAGATTCTTTGCTGCTCATCACTCTACCACCTTACAGTGTCCTCAAAATGTAATATATCAAATTGTAGTCAGGGAGAATTTCCTAATGATCTAAGTTGTCTTTGAAATGATCTAGGTCCATCCTAGCATTTATGTGTTCTAGGAAATTTTTGCCTCCTTCAATGAATCTAGCATTTTTTTTTACATATAAATACTTTAAATAAATCTTTTTAAATTTTTATTGGTACATTATGTATACGCATCATAGTCACTTTCAGCATTGATGATTTGATTCATAAAGAAAAGCAGGTAGTGTGTATGTGATGAAGTTCAAAGTATACATGCATGAGAGCTGTGTGCAGCTAACCACTCTTGCATGAATGTAAGTAGAAATTTGCCATGATTTTTATTATTAACATTTCACAAAGCTTGTCTACAATATCCTCTAAGCATTCTAATGAGATATGTAGTAAAATAGTTAATTTATATGAAGGAAAGGAGGACTTTTTAGTCAGAGAGATGTTAAATTAGTACCTACTTCTCTGGTAAAGCGAACTTGATCTCTCTCTCTCTCTCTCTTTCTCCAAACTTCCTTTCCTCTGTCTTTCTTATTCTGGTAAGAACTCCCTAACCTCATCATCTTTTTTCCTCTAAAGAACTGTTATACATTAATGACTAGCTTCTCTGGGTCCAGTGCCCCAGAATTCTGGAAACCAGGATGAGATCAATTGCTAGAAGGCTCTAGTCTCTCTGGATGGAAGCCACACACAACTCTACTTGGTAAATTTTGAGATGAAGGCTTAAACTGAATCTCAGGGAAGGTTGGTACATTGCTCAATTCTAGAAGGGCTCTAAGGAGTCTACTAAGAAGTGACGGGTATTCTGGGAGCCCTTCTATTCCTTGGAATGTGTGTTTGTTTGTACACACAGTGCTTAAAGTCATTTAAGGTTTTCTTTTTTTAAAAGAAAAATCAAAGAATGTTTCTCAGTTTTGCATCTGCTGTTACCTTTTTTCACTAGGAAAGGCTATTCTCTGAATCTTGGTGATGGTTAACACACCTAAACAATTCCTACAGTCTTCAACTGCTTCTTCAAGCCAAGAATGCAGAAAAACTTCAAAAGTACCACACACACACACACCCTATACAGTTACCCATATACATACCCCATATGTGCATATATAAAACTACACAATGTAACAGTTACCACATACATATACAATGTACCAGCATGTGTAGGTGCATACATCACATGCATATACCTCACAAACATGTATATACACATACCTATTATTAAGCAGAAAGAACATACATGCACAACCATGTACACATACAAATAGCCTGATATTCTGAACATTCCAAGACTCAAGTAAAGAGATCTCAGGTGATGAGCTTATTGTAGCAAATGAAAAATCAGTATGAATTGTATGTTGCACACAGTGAATAAAAGGCTTTTTTCTTTTAAAAGTCTTGATAATGTCTTTCTTCTAAATAATTAAAATGATTCATTTCATTTTTGTATCACTATAAGGTCTTCAGAGTAAATATCATCTTCGTTTCAGACTTGGGGAACCTTGTTCAGAGAGATGGCATTTTCCTCTTGTCTTGTACCTGGCAGGATGTGTTTCTATCCTAATGATGGCTTCCACTAGAATCTGCAGTCTTTCTTAGAGTTATACTTAATATTTGAGGAAAATATCAAGTCCTTAATTCCATATTATTCTAAAAGTCTAGGCCCAAGAGGTTAATAAGTGATATATGATAAATGTGCCTTGAAACTTAAATATTCAAGGTGTGGAAGCCCACTTTACACAGTTGAAAGACTCTGATTTCTTTCTTTGTTTATGCTTTTTGCCCCCTGGATCACCAGGAAAGGAGCATTTTTGCTCTTCCATACATTCCCACGATGCTGTACTGTTTTCCACAGGCCTATGAGCAATGCAGCCATTTAACCATGGACTGCACCCTTCAAGACTGTGAAGAAACATGGCAATTTCTCTCTGTAAATTGATCATGTGAGGTTTAGATATTGTGATGGAATGCTGACTCACACAGTACACCATTTATTATCTTGAAAATTTATAAAATGATAATGACCTACCAAACTCCAGGTTTCTTTCTATTATGTGCGTCATAAAATTTAATAATGTCAAAATTTGGATATGATAAATGTATGGCTTCAGGCAGTAATTCTTCAGAGTTTTATCAAAAGAGATCTTCCAAAAGAAAGTGAAAGAGTATTTAAAAGGAAAAGGATTAGAAGTAATTTGTGGATTTCTATATAGGCAGATTTTTATACCTTTTAATTTTGTGATGTTCTACTTGAATGCACCATTAATTTGATGGAACTATGGTGTCATGCTGATGAACAGCTGGTTTTCTCCATTTCTCCCTCTGAATTAGTGATTCATGATTTATTTTGGTCTTGAGAAGGCACGTTCTCAAATTGTGATGACATACAGAAACCATTTGACTAAATTCGGTAAAAATAAAGGAAAATAAATCTAAAAGAGCAAACAGAACAATTTAATTCCATCAAGCATTTATTTTTATTTACAAGATCACAGAGAGCTACTTAGACTGTGTGTCTTTTAGATTGCCATTACATTTTAAAGATCAGTGATTTAGTTGTGCAGGAAGATCCCTGGATGGCAATCTCTGTTACTCACAAAACGTGTTTGTCATGAAAAAAAGTTTAATTTTCAGCATGGTGGAATAACTAAACACTGCAATTAAACATTTTCATGAGAGTTTATCTCCTACAGAAAGCATTCTGTTTCCTTAATACCAAGATGGGTGTTTCTTGAAGTATCATAAACAATTTACTTTATAACTTAATAATAAAAAGCAGTGACTTAGCCTGCTTTAAGAAGAGCTTGCAGCTGTGGTTGGTTATTGGCTGGGACTACTCAGGCCAGAGGTCATTTACATGGCAGATGCTAACAGTGAAATTTTGGCTTCTGTTTCCTAGTTGTGCACGAGAAAGGAATGAATGAGTGCTACCAGAGTTCACTGGTTTCTCAGTCCAAGGTGTCCTTTCCCTCCCATGTACACTGTGTGTGCATTTTGAATTTAAGGCCAGAATAGTATTTACTCATAGGATCCACAAGGAAGACATGCCTGATGACATACATTGGGGGATATTTGAAATTTATGAGTGTCTGGCATATCTGAGCAGTAGGGAGAGAAGACATAAGAACTTTGTTCCTTTTACTTTGTCCCTATGAAAAAAACTTTTAAAAAAAGTAGTTTAAAGCAATGGATCTTCCATTGAGGTGAAATTGGTCAATTCACCCTTGTGCTGGTGGCTGGTGCTGGTGTGGGCCAGGGAGATCACATGTGGATCTAATAGCTTGGGTCTTCTCATAACATGGAACTTGGCTACTGGGAACAAGACCCTTGAAAGAGAGGAAGAAAGCAATAGGGAGCGGTCTGTTGCATTTCTGAGCTAACCTCAGAATATTATCTCCTTGGGTTCTATCTTCATTTTAAAGTGATAAGAAAGCAACCTTCCCTCTTGATTGGCTCTGGACAGTTTCTTCAGGAGCAGGAGGCAGAAGCACACAAAGGAGTCTGTGCGAGGAGCACCCCATGGGTTGGCTGGAAACACATGTGGCTTCTGTTTTGTTTGTCTGTACACTGGTGCCACTGGAGTAAAAGCCCACTAATAACAAAGTCACTTCTATGGGATTGAATAATGAACTTTTAGAAGCATTATCAAATACAACCACTTCAGTGGCCACTTCACATTTTTAGGAAGAAGAGGATGGACCGTGAAGATTGAACAAGTTTAATGATTTTTCTAATGTAGTGTTAATACATGTCAAGACAGACACAATTTACATCTTCAGGTTCAAGTTCAGTGGGTCTTTTGTTCTAACCATGTGACAACTGAAGAAAGAAAGACAAAAGCAGATAAATGATCAAACTGGATGTATTCTGGATCTAACTGAGGAAATAAGATATTCATGTAGGAATGAATTGGCTGGAAGTATTCAAAATTAGTTCTTTTTACCTGAAATGTTTTGTTCTCAATGGAGTTATATGTACAAATGGTGCATATTTAATAAGAGCATTTAAAAGCCAGTTGTACATCAAAAGGCTAAAAATACAATTACAATGATATAAGTGTGGCCTTTGAGGTTTTCCAAAGCCTACTGGAAGAAATAGACATATATAAGACAATGAAATATGTTTTTTAAAAAATGACAGGGACACAATTTATAGGAAAATATTAAGCTACTTTCCCGTATCAAAAATTCAAGAATGTTGGAAAAGAGTTTGAAAATGGTCCAATTAGAGCACAGAAAAATGTATAGGAATCATGATCATGAGCACTGTAGCAATTCTGAAAAGTTTCAAAGAGAAAGAGAGAAGGTGGAAATGGATAGAAAAATAAAACAGAAGCAAAGAAAAACCCTCTCAAATACTGTCTAACTAGAAACAATCTGGTTTATGGGTAAATGAGTGTCAGAGGCAATTTAAGCCCACTATGAATCAATTATGGGGCATAAAGGTCTTTACTGAGTAATTGTCAGGCCAATTGATTAAATATCTGCATTCATGACAATGGGCCAGATGAGCACTGCTTGATTTCTTTCCTATCTAGCAGCGGTACCATTTGCATTCAGAAGAAAACCTAAAATATAATCCAAAGAATGGAGAAGAGAAAGATATCCTAGGTTGCAGGAACTTTGGGTCTCTTTAATGAGCACATACAGAAATGCAAAGAAGAAAGAAAAGAAAATGTAATAGCAATAGGTGATTGCAACATTTTACATAGATAAAATTAATTCTGTTCTCTTTCAAATTAGGAATTTCAGTATGAGCTGTTCCCACAAGTAGGCTCAGGTAGAGTCAGCAAAGAAACTGGGGAGGAAAGATTTCTTGCCACATCACCAGAAGCATCCACTGATGAATAGACAGAGATTCTTTGAATTGTAGTCAACTGAAATAAGCCTCAAATATAAGCCTGAGCCACAAATATAAATACACACCACAAATAATCAGTATATGATTGTTAGTGAAATGAATAGCATCATATTACTCCTTTTCCAGCACATGAAAGAGAGTCACTATGGAAACAGAATTAATAGAAATAATAGATGAAAACTTGAAATGTTACCCTACAGGCATTGGAGGAGGCCTCATATCTGTAAAGGGACAAGTATGAAAACAACTTAGTATCCTGGAAAGTTCAACTATGGCCATTAAAAACACATGTTAAAAACATAATAGATATGGTTGGAGATCAAAGGACTGACCTAGGAAGCTGAAAGTAAGGGCTATGCAATCAAATAGTAAGAGAGTCATCAAGTATGAAGGCAAGAAAAAGAGATGGAAGAAGTTTCTAGAGATTAAATCTACAGCTGTCAATTCTATGAGAACAAATAAAATTGAAAAATAGTACATATCCAAAAGCTAATGAGGTGTACTATTTTTTCCCTTTATTGAATATATTGGTACAATTTAGACACACATCACAATCACACTCAGAATTGAGAATTTGCATCTGTACATATTATATCATGATTCTGATTTTTTTTCCATTCCTCTGTCCTTCCTGCAAGGGGACCTGAGTAAAATAAGATGAGACAATCAAAATACATTTGCTTCTTGTCTAGTACAACTACAAACACCAGACAAAGGTTGGGGGTGCTGTTCAGTGGCAGAGTGCTTGCCTAGTATGTGCAAAGTTCTGGGTTCTGTCTCTACTCTTACAAACAAAACAAAGTAACCACAACACAACACCCATAGCACAAAAACATGACTTTACATTCTACACTTAAGAAGATCAGGTGACTAAAAATGCAAGAGAATCAGATAAATGTCCAATTTTTCATCATTTATAGGAGAAATCAATATAGATAACAATGAAACTGTCTTCAAAATTGTGTGATAAGACACTCTGGAATGCAGAATGGTTACATACTTAGGCCATTTGTCATTCATGTGGTAGGAAAAAAACAGAAATAATTTTAAGTAATAAAAGGCTTACAAAACTAAGACATTATATTAGTTGCTCAAAGAGATGGACAAACATGATTAAGAAATTTCTATAAGAAATGGGGTGAAATGGACTGTAAGAAACAGTGACATACAAAGAAATCAGTATGGATCTGCGCCGGGTCTGGAGCTTACTTGTCTCCAGGCCCACGCTGGAAGAGCGCCCAGGGACTGAGGTTAGCAGCGGGCGGCTCGGGAAACGGCGACTGTG